>LXHY01000075.1:372-258963 GCA_002093855.1 Fusarium praegraminearum
CCACTAAACCAATTACGCTGGTTGAGTAGTTGGACTACTCTGATTGTTGGAAACTCGAGCGCTGAATGGGTTCAAGAGGTGACTTGAAACCAGGTACCTAGTAGTTAGGTGAAGCCAGCCCTAAGATAGGCCTAAGCATAGAAATGGTCTAAGCGTTGGTATCATGGCTTGGGAGCGTTGTCCGTTATGCTGTAAGTTCGAATCAAGCTTTCTGATGCTGGAGGCTTGGTGTTTGACATCGGATCAAAGTGAACGGGTAGGACAGTATGATTAAGTATCTGGAAAGATCGCTAGCGACATTGTACCGTTCGACGTTATTTACAATCCGTTCAACGACTGCTGAACCTTCATGGCATCTCCAACGTTGACCCAGTCCAGCTGTAAACATTAGTCCAGAACTCTATGTACAAGTTTAACAAAAAACTCACAAGTATAACGTTTGGTCTTGTACCCCACTCCCCTTCGCAGAGATCTACCTGACTCTGGATCGACTTTGCCGAATTCGTCTTTTTTGCACGAAGCTGGCTCGGAATAATGATACCGAGAACATCGTCGTTGAGCATGTGGTTCATAATTCCCATCAGCTCAGCAGGGTCTCCATTCTCAGGCCGATCAATTTCGCAAGTAGGGAACGAGGGGTCGAGTTCACCAAAAGGTGTTTCCCAAAAGTAGTCGAATTCGTTGACAATGTAGTCAACCTTGCTCTCATCCATATTATAGTCTATGCCAATTAGTTAGATCATATAAAACCAGTGTGATGATACATACCCATGAATACTAAGAGACGTGTCCCATCATCAATAAGTTTCTGGAGAGTTGGCCACTCGTCCAAAGCTAGTTTCTTCTCGGGTCGAAAAACAAACCCTTCAAGTCCCGTACTGTTGAATGCAGTATCGAACTTCTCGATAGGCAAAGCGTCATGGTTGGTCAAAAGCAAAGTCACAACCTGGTCTGGGTTATTCGCCATCCAGCTTGATATGTCTTGCAGGTAGTCTTCTATAGGACCTTCGTCCAACAACCAGCAGTGAGTATGGCACATTTGTATATCGCCATTCTTTTCTTGCGTCTGAGCTTGCAAGAACCGTACACCGAGATTGAGTTGTTCTGTCACTGAAAGATATTGGTTTTGGGACGGCTGTTTACCGACAAATGCACTGTTGTGAGCTCCGATGAAGGCGATTTCCGAGTACTTGCGCTTGCACAGCTCATCATGGCCGTTGCATGCAGCCCACACTGCAGCAGTAAAGAACGAAAAGACGATGATGGGTAACGGAAACATTGCAACGGGTGAGAGACGAAGAGTTTGAAGAGGGGAATATGGTGAACGACAAAGCAAAACCGTCGAGAGGAACTCAAAACTGAGATAGAGCCTACCTCTATTTAAGCTTGAGTTGACCACATGCTCGGTGGCTAACGCCATAAACTTGCCTGCCAACAATATGCTCCAAGCGGTCGCAATAGCGAATCATGTCTGTATATATCGCCACAACTTATAGCAATAGGTCAATGGTGTGCCGGTTGAAGTGCCCCAATTCAGCATGTTTATTATGCAGCATGTCTTTGTAAGTGGTGGTGTTGGATGTAACAACTGAATGGTTGGCCCATGATCCCCGTCACCTGGTTGCCGCAATTATAACTTGTGATCTGAGGAGCGTCCCGAAGTCAAGGATCAACGGGAATAATGGTGTGAATGCGATAAAGTGATTGCCATGCTCCCATGATGGAGTTCTGGCAGATGATTTGCTGCATCCTGATCATGGTAGGTACTAATACTTTGTATTAACTGTCAGGGATGAGTGGGTATAGAGTTTTACTGCGGAGCTGGTCGTCTTTGATGTAAATCATATGAAATTCCTAAATATTTCTGTATTAAGGAGTAGCTTGACTGGTATTGAATTTAATAGTCAGATTAGACATTTGATATGAGTGACATGGAACATGGAAGCTGCAAGGTCGTAAAAGCCGAGACCCACTCTGACGCACTGGAGCTCTAACAAAACATCAACGAACACCTGGGCTGTAACTGCCAGCGCAATCTTTAGACTAAGTACGAACTACAACCTGGCCACTTCACAAAAGGCCAACTTGTATTACACATCCGACTCGACACACTATTCCTGGATTTTTGAAATTCATGTACACACTTTTTCGCAAAGCTATAGAGCATAAATAAGTGCTCCTGTTGCCCATCATGTCTGGCTATCTGTCCATGATAGGCTGGGCCTTCCTCCCAGGCGTATGCACTTCTTTGTTGAACGATTCCTGATATCTGTTTACTAACGTCTTGATAGCTCGCAACAGGCTGGCTCCAGACTATTTACTACGGTCTTACCATTCGCGCCGGCGATCCCAAGCCTACTCCTGGCTCTGCCCGTTACAACTCGCATCGACGCAACATTCACATCCTCGTCGTCGCTGCCTACCTCTGCTACACCATCTTCGAAGCCGACTACGAACAGCGTCGCATATCCTCCTACTATGCCGACCTCGGCGTGCCCCTCGACGCTGCCGACCGCGAGATCAAGACGCGCTTCCGTCGACTGGCTGCTATGCACCATCCTGACAAGGCAGGCAAAGATGCTGGTGACTCGGCCGCCTTCTTTATGCACCTGAAAGTTGCCAGCGATACACTCCAGGACTCTGCCAAGAGATTTGCCTACGAGCGCTTTGGACCTGAAATTGCGCGCTGGCAGAAGTGTGTTACTATCAGGGACTTTGTTACTCGTGGTGTTATCTCGGGCATTCTGCCTCACTACGCTGTTGCCGCTGCGTCAATCTATGTTCTGGGCCTATTTGGCTATATGGACTTTGGCAAATATTACCGATGGCTTGTTCTTATCGCCCTGTGCGTATTTGAGCTCCAAGCAGTAACGCGCCCCGATTTTCCGCCGTTCGTCAACGCTGTCAACGCTGTCCTTGCGCGAATCACCTCTCTTCCACCATACCTCCCATTCCAGGTCATCTCGCTAGCCCGAAGGTTAACCATAACCTTCTACATTGCTCTGAACCAAATAGGCCCACTAGTTGCGGTAATGATCACTGGACCGGAAAAGTCCGAGGAGCAAGATGAGAAAGCACTTCGCCAAAGCTTAAACCGACTTGAGATGTTGGCCAAACAGCTAGACAGCGACGCTTTACGATTGTTAGACATGGAAATGGCTCCGTTCAAAGGCGACGCCGAAGCAACCACCAATTTGCAGGGCAAGATGAGAGAATGGCTTGTGCAAAACACCATTAGAGCGGACCCTATGGTAAGAGATGCCATGGGAACATCGTTGAGGAAGAGGAGGGTTGATGCACCAGCAGGCGCCAAAGGAAACAGATAGGCAATGCTTATCAATTCGTTATTGTATAATTTAAATAGACCTAGACTGCTCTAAACAGGCACCTATATGAATAACACCAAAGTTGAATGCACAACCAAACCCCCATTTGTAAATGACACGATAAAATGCAAGCCACACCCAAGACCACTCTTTGACTCCAGGTCGTTAGTATGCGCATGTTGATTTCATGCGGCGCCTTGGACTTTGCCAGGAGCCGCGCTTGATGATTAAATGAGATATTGATGACTCAAAGGCGTGAAGCACCTCTTGTTTCGATAGGAATGAGACAGATGCCAACAAATGCCGAAAGAATGAGAACGGCAGACATAATAATAGGAGTAGTAGCGCCATCTCCGGGGACAGTGGCGGCAATGATGGGTGCCATGAGACCAGTAATTCGGTTGAGGAAACTGGCTACACCAGTACCAGCACCGCGAACAGGCGCGGGGAAGATTTCGGGTGTGAAAGCGTAGAGAACACCGTACATGATGTTCTGTGCAAACGCTTCAACACAAGACATGAGAAGCTGGGCTGTTGAGGTTGTGCCATAAAAGACAAAGAGGAAAAGGAATATGGCGGAAAGAAGCGTGGAGCTGGCTAGTGTTCCACGGCGACCAAGGAAGGGGGAGGGATGGTCGACAAGGTAAGCGGCCAACAGAGAGCCAGGAACACCCATGACGGAGGCGATGGCGTAGTTGCGGTATGTGTCTGAAGAAATGGTGTCTGTTTCGGATTGTACGTTACCCTCAGCCTCGTTGTGTGCACGAGCAAAGTACTGCGGAAGGAAGGCGTTGAAGAGAGGATAACCCATGCCGATGGTAGCCCAGCAGAACCAGACAAGACCTGTAGCCATGCCAAGAGTCTTGTTCTGGAAAAGAGGTCGCAGACGTTCTCCGGAGAAGGACCTGAGCTTCTCTTGGATAACGCCCATTGTTGATAGGGCCGGGACCTTCTTTTCGGCAACATGAGCCATATCATCGCCGTCCTCACAAGCAACCTGGTCCAGCAGTTCTGAAGTAAGCCAGGTCCTTGTGCCGTTGCGGTAAGCTAGTCCGTGGATGACAGCAACTGCCTCGTGTTGGCGGCCCTTGTTGAGGAGGAACTTAGGAGACTCGAAAAGGTGGAAAATGAAGAATCGGACGACGAACATTGCAAAGGTGACGATGCCGATAGTGACAATAAAGTATCTCCAGCCCTGCTCGACAGGCCAGTTGCCGATGAAGAACCATGCGATCAGAGACGAGACGAGCTGTCCAAAGGGCCACCAGACGGAGAGCAGTGTAAGCAGAGCGCTGGAAGCATCAGGGAGGAACTCGAGGAACAGAGCTCCATCGACAGGGAGATTGCCACCGACTCCGAAGCCAAGGGCAGCGAAGAAGAAACAGACGCTACCCCAGCTCTGGGCATAGGCGGACATGATGCCGAAAACACTGGTGATGAGTAGGGTCATGTTGAAGGCGATGCGACGACCCAGGAAATCCGAGCCGATACCCCAGAAGAAACTTCCGATGGATAGACCGATGAAGAGAGCACTGGTTGTATATCGAACGGTTTTCTCATCGACACCAAATTCGCCGGATAACGATGGGAGACAGAGTGATACTCCCTGCATCCAGAGGTTGTCGGCGAACCATCCACAACCACAAAGGACAAATAGTTGCCAGTTGTAACTGCCCATACCAATATCTCCAACTGCCTTGTTCATGAGCTTTGACTTGACTATAACTTTGTTAGTTTCCATTCCGTTGTGCTTTTCCGATACTCGACTCACTCTCATATGTCGTCCATTGCCCTCGTCGCCCTTCTCTCATCTCTTTTCTCAGTCCTTCGATAGTGTACTCAGCAGCATCACCTCCAAGCATACCCTCACGCTCTTCCTTCATCTCGAGATCATCCATTTCGTTTTCTTCCTGTTTCCCTCTATGGCTCGTATTCTTGGCTTTTGCCGCTTGGCTGTAAAGATGAGCCTCCTCCAGAGGCACTAGCACGCCGATATAGTCATCCACCGACTCGACGTACCCCGAGCCCAGACGCCATGAGATGCGCATCTTCACGGTTGATGGTGAAATGTGAAGTTTGTTGTGTTTTTGATAATGACAATATGAACATCAAGAAAAAGATGAGATAAACCAGGTGCACGTGGTATTTCCGCTCAAGTTTTATGAAAAGCTCCTTCAGAATGAGCTCAAGATTGATGGTTTGAATGAGCCTGAATGGAAGGGATTATGGAATGTTCTTGGCGAGACTGAGACTCGTCACTGAACGGAAGAGCCGATGGTGAACCCCGACACGATTTGGCGAGAAACAGAAGAACAATAACGCAGTGAAAAAGAAACTATGCGTGCAACGAATACAACAGTTAATGAGTGACGGGAGTATGAAGCGACAATCAATAATAAAAGAAAAACAAGTGATTTCAATTGTAAGATGCGAGAGGTGAAACAAGGCTTTGAGAGGACAAGTCAGAAGTTAAGGTGCTGGAAAGAACCAGTAATAATAATATCCATCCCAGAATAGGAGACCCCGTATCCAATTTTTTGCTGGGTCCAGGGGCTTGGAAGGCGCCAAAGCCGGACATTCATCATCCCTCCATCCATTTCCTGTCGTTGGAGGCTTGGCTTCTTTTTTGATGACTGCTTTACCGCTGTAAACTAGTATGTACATACTGCATCATGGACGGTGCAGATGATATTCCTGATCATAAGGCATTTCAAACAACTGCTGCCTGTCAACGCAACTCAGCCTCTAGTCTAGTTCAGGGGCCGCAAACTTCTGGAACCTGATAATAGATCCAATCCAATGCATGCAGACGCCGAGGGAGACCAATGGCAATAGTCTACTTCAAAAGTGGCTGGCGATTAGATCACCACCGGCAGTCCGCAGCCGATATTGCCATACAACAAAGTTGCTGATCAAGTTCATGATCTTCGAATCTCGTCAAATCTCAAGGGCTGGATGAGGGGCGAAGCGAATCCCCAAGATCGACAAACATGATCTTTCTTTAGCCGAATTAGATCAATGGAAACGTTCGAGACTCCAGAGTCTCAAATGTGTGGAATGACGGGCAAACAGTTATTAGCAGATAACTAAGTTACCAATGGTCTATAACAGTGAGAGTTTGGTCGAGTCCTAGCTTATCGGGAATAAGGCTTGCGCGTCTACCCGCCCCTTGGCGGAGATGTGAAACTCAGGGTACGACGTTGCAGATGAAAGGTGTTTGATCTACAGAAAATGATAGAGATTTGCCAAGCTCTAACAGCCGCGCAATGGTTCCTTAACCAATAAGCCTTTACCTTTGTCGATCTGATTTTCTTTTGACGTTGGCACGTTGGGGATTATTTCTTAACATCCTAGACTTGAAGAAAGAGAATCATTGGTCTGATAGACTGACAGTTCAAGCCTTAGGTAGGACAAACAGACGATGAAGCAAGGCGAAACATGGATCGAGACATCACATCCTTAAATAGAGATAGTAAAAGACCACAATTCTATCATCATGATATAACTGCCAAATAGGCAAATGACTTGTATGTCTTTGCGGTACACATTAACTATTAGGGTTTGCTGATCTATAAATGTCTTCGATTATCCTTTACAAGCATGTTTCAGGTCGTCCAAATAGTGCTACAGATAAAGAGGCCCATGGTTAACACGGTACTGTGTTACGAATATATGCCTATAAGCTCGGGCAGCAAACGCAGTTCCGTGCACTGGGCTCTTGAAATTGATGATTCAAAGCTAAAATATAATAATATATGAAACCGCACTCTCAGGCTATTAATTTTTATTTTGGGGTGTTTGTTACTACGATCTTTAAGCCTTCTGACCCGTAACTTCGAAACCAAGTTGCCCATCGTTGGTCACCAACACACAATATAGGAAAGAAATCCGTTTTCGTTAATTGCGATGCCAGAGATAATACATCTAGAATCTTAAGATTCATCTCATTTTAAGGATGGTTGCATGAATACAACTCGATATTTTCCAGGGTCCGCAGCCCGTTACTCCAGACTCCATGCTCAGCGCGCAATACTTGAAAGCGTCGAGCGTGCGATAAAAGAAAACTCATGCATTTTTAGTCCTCCTCTTCGCTGGTAGTCTCAATGTTGGCTTTTGGTGACTTCTTTTGTTCTCTCTTGACCTTAGTAGGGACGACCTCCATAACGGTGTCAAGTTCCTCAGCGATGTCCCCGTCAACAGCGAGACCCTTGGCGCGCAAAGCAGCATTGATGCGCGGCACAGCCTTTAGAAAAGCATTGTACTGCTCAATGCTGAGCGAGATGCCCTATTTTGAGCCATCAGTAAGATGCCTAGCACATTATTACGATCGGCGTACCTTTTTGCCGGGCAAAGTCTTGCCATCTTTCTCGTAGTACTCTCGGATGTTGACAAACGTCTTGCTACTGAAATCCGATACTCCAACACGGCGCTTGTTGGATAGCTAATAAACACAACTTAGCACGCGGACCAGATGGCTAGTTAATCTCAGTCGCGTACCTCCCAGAAGGGGTTTCCATCATCATCTTTGCCATCGGATCCGACAGGCGCCGCATTCTTGACTCTCTTGGTCGTGACCTCAGGCTCATCATCAGAGTCGGCGGCGCGTTTCTTTGTAGAAGCGTATCGGGCCATGGTGGTGAGTCGAAAGCCTTCTGATGAGAATGGATATATGTACAAATCGAAGAAGAGTAGAAAAGCTGACGAAAGGTTGACCTATTCAGTTGAAGTTCAAGTTGATAGCCACTGAACCCTGCTGCAGTGAGACGCGTATGATAGGGAAGGCACGCGGGAACGATTGAGTGTGACACCAAGGCACGTGATACGTCACGTCAGATTCATCCACCTCGAATTCGTAAACAGCCAATGGAATGACTTCAAGTCCTTTTACACGAATAGTTTCATGTTTCATTCCATCAATAAATCGTGTACCAATTTCTCGCTCCCTTGTTCCATATACAGTCACTTCACTACCGCTAGCTGCCTCATTTGCAGATTTTGTTTCACTCAGCGGGTCTACATCTCAACTTCTCAACAGACCTTATGGAGATCGAACGATCGCGTCAAGGCGACCTAGGGTATTTAAACCTGGCAGGGCTAATCAAACGAAACAAGACATCCAGCAATAAAGATTGGATGCCGTGTTTCCCGGTGGAGTTTAATTAGGGGCTAGCAACAACTTCGATGCCGTTTTTAGTCCATCATGGCAGTTGAAGCCCACTATTTGTGACGCGGACAGCGGCCAGCATGAAAAGCCTGGGGCAGTTGGCCTAAGTTGGCCTTTAGGCCTTGTCGACCTCCGGGGTTTAGGGGCCGCACCCCTGAAATCCGACAGACAAGCAATTCCAGCGGTCGCTAATTTAGAGCCAAGTCCCACGACACACGCGACACCAAGTGTAATACCTGTACCTGCACCTGCGGCTGTTCGGCGACATCCATTTCCCACCAGCGTTCCAGACAAATTTCAAACCTTCCACGGTTTCTGCGTTTAATTCTCTTTTCAGCCCGCCTCATTTTCTCCTATATTCTCTCTGGTTCTTGTCGCCCGCAACTTTGTTCTTGTCCTTCTCCTCATTTCCACTTTGCTATGCTTACGAGAATCCTTTTTGCTTTCGCTTCCTTCATTCGTTAGGGAGACCGCTCCGGCCATCAATTAATATTTGGGTTGCGTACCAAGAACAAACCCACCGAGAACACTCACCATTCCCGATGAATTCAACCACATTCCAAGACCAAGATCCGCCTCAGTCAGGTGTCTCCCTTGTGACGCCGCCCAAACCAAAGGCAATAGAGCTCAATGGCGCTCCGATACCTACACTTTCACACCCACAAGACGAGGAGCCGCCGTCAACAGAAAAGCTACCGGATACAAATGGTCTTGCTGACAGCATCGCCACAATAACAACAAACGACACCATGACACCCGATAAATCCCTAACGAAATCTACAAATAACGATACAGCCAAAACGAAGACCACGGCTGAAGATGACACTCCAATCACGAAAGTCATTCATTTCTTCGCTACGGCGACCCCTGGCTCCCTCGCTGGAGTCGCAGTCGGGTTCGCTGCCTTCACATACATAACCATGGGACGTTTAGGGCTCGTACTCATCGGAGCATTCGGCGGAGTAGCCGGGTTCATATCATGGGAAGCTAGAAATCCCGAACTTGCCAAGATGGTGCGAGGAGAGCGAGGCATTGACGTTATAGGCCGACTATTGGAGGCCAAGAGTAACCAGGCTGCGGAGAAGCCAGAGGAAAGCAGTGATGATGAGGAGTTTACTATGAAGAACTTTGACGAATTCCGACCAGAGACTCGTGAAGCCCTCGGAGGACTCGTCGATGCTGTCATCAAGGATTATGTGAAATGGTGGTACAACCCGATTGTTCCTGCAGACCATTCTTTTCCTTTGGCGTGCCGCAAGACCCTCACATCCTACGTCCTCTCCGTCTCGAACCACCTCAGCCGAAAGCGCCCCGCCGATACGTTCCTCGATCTTCTTACCAACTCATCCTCCATCATAATTGTCTTCATGTCTGAGCTTGCATCCGCCTTTTCCGAGCTCCCTCCAGACAGCAATATGACTGCCGCAGATGCCGTATACAACTATCTGGCAGCAAACCCCGACTGCCATTTGGCCAATCTTGTGAACCAACGTCAACAAGCATCAAAATTCAAAATGGTGGCCGAGGACCTCTTAGGGTTCATGGACCGAAACGCGTACAACTGCGACCCTGCCCGTGTCTTTTTGCGAGAGATTCTGGCAAACTCGGTTCTCGAGCAAACGTTGAACACTTGTAGTCAAGCCGATTGGATTAACGGATGGATTGTATATCTGCTGGAAGCCGGAGAGCCGGATCTCAACCAGGCAATTGATGTTGGCATGAAGCGCGCGCCGGACCCGAGCATAGCAGCAGCCAATGTTTTTGCTGACCTGGATGGCAACGTCGGAAATATTGGTATCGCTAAGCCTGGGCGCAGTTCACTGGAGAATGAACGGGCTCGACGCAAAGAACCGCTTGGTCACAAGAAGAAGCTGAGCAAGGCAGAGGAAGAGATGGACGAAGCTATGCAAGAGATGAAGCGCATGAACGAGTTGATTGCACAAGAAGAAGTCCGACGAAAACGCGCCTCAATGGCTTCCATTCAAGAACCAAACGCAGATCTCGCCAAAAGTGAGAAGAGAATGTCCGGTGCCTCAGAAACTGCATCACCAGAAGGGTCCTCCTCAAAGAGTGATCTTTCCCAAACTCCTCTCACTCCACGATCACCGATGGATTCTTCGAGTCCTGAGTCGTCTCCCCGCCGGTCGGATGGCACTCGCTTCACCAGTTTCGACCAAATCGTCCCGCCCGGGCAAGTGGCAGATGAAGGAGATGATGAGGCGCCTAAGAAAGCACCACTAACTCTCCACAACGCGACTCTCGCCCTTCACGACGACACTCCCGGTGAAGCCACCCGCATTCGCAACAAGCCTAACTGGGACTACTGGGTGCAGGTTGAGCCTTCAGTGACTGCTTACCCCGGGTGGATGATTGTGAGGCGATATGCTGATTTTGAGACACTCCATGAGATTCTGAGGCGAATCGCCACGATCTCTGGTGCAACTGCTTTCACTGAACTTCACAAGGACTTGCCTGACTGGAAGCTTCACACGCGGGAGTCTCTTCGCGGTGAGCTAGAGAGGTATCTTCGGGATGCTTGTTGGTATCAGAGCTTGGCCGAAAGCGAAGGAATGAAGCGATTCTTGGAAAAGTCAAAGGGACACACGCACAGTGAATCCAAAGCAGGCTTTGGTTGGGAGTCAATGGGTAAAGGCATGTTGGACGCGCTGACCACGGCGCCCAAGGGTGCCGTGGAGGGCGGCAAGAGCTTAGTTGGAGGCGTCACGGGAGTTTTTGGCAACACATTTTCTGGTCTCAGCAGGAAATCCACCCAGTCTGTAGATCTGACGGCCAACCCAAGTCGTCTTTCCCTCTCGACTCCTCCTGCTCAGCTTAGTGGTGCACGATCTCCCGTTCGCTCAGCTCGAGATAGCATGGACAGCCAGCGCTCGTCTATCGTATCGCTACAGCCAGGGAAGATGCCTCCTATGGAACGTCGTCCAAGCTACCAGTCGCAGAGCGAGTCAGATGCAGACGGCCGTACGAGTCGCTCTGAACGTAAGGAGTCAGGTTCGGCATCGGCGAGTGCTCTTCCTAGTCGGGAGCACAGTCGTGCGCCCAGCCTTGCGCAACTACGATCTCCTTCCGCATTGAGCCTTGACTTTAGTAAGCTCCCGCCTCCACCCGATCAGATCGCCGACGACTACGGTCTGCCCGAAAGCCAGAGTGACATGCAATACAACAGTGCCAAGGGTCAGTCGCAGGAGCGTAAGACTTCTCAAGAGATTCCCACGCCTCCTCCTTCGGTCACAAGCGGCAAGAGGGCGTCCTTGAAACCTGCTAAGCAATACACCGCACTTTCAGAGCCTGAAACTCGTGTGGCAGTAGAGCTTCTGTTCGCCGTGATCAACGAGATGTACACATTGTCTTCAGCTTGGAACATTCGTCGTACTCTGTTGACTGCTGCCAAATCATTCCTCCTCCGCCCAGGAAACCCCTCACTTCTGACAGTGCAGTCACTGATCCAAAAGTCCGTCATCGACGCCAATACGTCCGATTCGGGTATTGCGGAGCAACTGCGCAAGGTCCGCGAGAATGTGATGCCCACAGAGCAGGAGCGCGCAGCTTGGCCAGCCGAGCTAACAGCCGATGAGAAGGAACAGCTTCGCATCAAGGCTCGTCGACTCCTCATCCAGAGCGGCCTCCCAGCTGCTTTGATGGGCGTGATGGGTCAGGCGGCAACAGGTGAAGCACTTGGCAGAGTTTTTGATTGCCTTCAAATCGAGGAGGTCGCAAGAGGACTCCTCTTTGGTCTGATTCTCCAAGTTGTTCGAATCGTGACACACTAAAGAAATCGGTACGATTATACATAATGTGATGGGATCGGTCATGGTATGACTTGGTGTTTGGTGTATTCGCGGGGCTGGCTTATCTCACGAAGCGCAAAGAATATTTTTGGTACGAATGTTTTTGAAGAAAACGACCTCTGGCAACGCCAACGGACTGGAGCAAAGGAAATTTTCATGGTGTAGCCCTGGTTTGGTGGCATATCATGTATAGTAGATGGATACGATACGTCAAGAAGACCTCGATGGTCTCTGTCATTATCATTAATTAATATCAAACACTGCAATAAACTAACAAGCAAGCGTTCCCTGCTAATATTGGATCACGGCTCTGTCATTTCGTCCCATCTCAATGCCGAGCAGCTACAAGGCTGGGGGTCAGATCATATCCCCATCCGACCATCGTCGAAGCACTCAGAAAAAGAAAATCCGAGAAAAGAGGAACTTCCCGCGGAGAAATCGGCTTCCAGGAATCGCGTCAACTATGGCCCACATATGACTTACATGATAGACCAAACTCCTTGTTTTTTTCTTGGTCTCGCGTACGAGCGTACATAGTGGTCCCTTTCTAATTTCCGAATTGCATTTCTCCACTGCAGTCCTGAACGCAGAGACGAAGCCATGTAGTTTTAGGTAATGCAGAGTACAGATGAATAGTCACGTAGCATTGACCGATTTGGTGCATGAATGCATATGATGAAAAGGGTAGGTGGCAGGATCAGCGCCTCTCGTACGATAATTCTGAACACTTGACCACCATCTTCTGGCTGCACGTGGGAAAAGAGAGGGGACAAGCAGGCAGGGAATTAGGGTTCGGATGAACGACATGCACGGGAGAGGGGCGATGTAACAAGAATGCATACTATTAGACTACATATCCGTACAGAAGTGGTATTCAACGTCGTGTAACGCAAGACTGTAACGCGTCGGCGGGGACTATGATAGTGGGATGAACTAAAGCCATTGATCCGAACTGACAGGAGATCTCATAGATCTGGTGTGTTCGATATACTTTCCATAGCTCATTTTATTTTACGATAGGTGTTGATTTCTTTTGTAACTTGCTTATATGCATCTGCTCAGGTAGTCATGTTTGATAAGTTCCCTATCACATCTCATTTCGGAAGAGGTTGCGATCCTGCAGGTTGAGGCCCTAAACTCGGTAGTTTGTAATACAGCGTAGCACGCAGGGAGAGAACATCACTCGACACATGGCAGGAGGATATATGTATGTATGCAGGCAGGCATGGGCATGAATGGTACCCCCTCAAGTTTTGAGCCCTTGTTCGTACATCGATCCAGTAGCATCGCCAACCGGATTCCTCGCCAAGACGTTACATGCCTTGTGGTAACCTCAGCAACTTGAAACGTCACAGCATGCAAGACAAATTATTGTTGGAATAGTGCGCTTTTGAAAGTGTGGCTTGGTTGACCGAAAGCATACCAAGATGAATATTATTATGAAGAGAAAGCTCTAGGCTAGGTAACAAAAGATGGTCATCATCTAGATGCTGAAGATGAAGAAGAAGAAGATGCAGTAGTGAATCCAGTCAGGAGAAAAAGAACAAATAAAACTTGACAAAAGAACCGCCCCAAGTGATGATACATGATATACATGATGATATAATAAGGAAATGTAAAATATGCTGTGGCAGCCGTGAACTGTCATGAGTAGGCGCTGAAGAGCGCAAATATGCAGATGCAGATAGAAAATGCCATGTGGGTATCAAGAGATTGTAAAGTATTGGCCGTGAATCGTTGGAAATGCGATACAGTTTTGGCGAGCCCGTTCATTGTAACAATTATGAGATAAGTTGGAATTCATCAAGGGCGATAGACAACGTTTGCGAGCAGAGGTAGGCCATCTGCTGGTAGTGCATTCTGCCCGGCGTTGGTAGTGGAGGTGGTCGTGTTCGTCGTCGTTACAGGGTTGGGTGTAGGTGCAAGGGGAGAGACTGCTCTGCTCTCAGAGAAATCTCGCCTCTTAGCCGAATGGTTTTCTGTAGACAATCCGTTGAGAAGCTCGTGACTCCTCTGACGGTGGACGGCGATGCGGTTTGACTCTTTGACGTTGGTAGGAGGTGTGGGCTCGTGTACCACTTGCTTGCTCATTTTGGTGATTTCGTCTTCGACGTCAGCCAATAGAGAGTACACATCATCGCCAGCATAGATGCGGATGCTCTCCACATCATTTCGCTTCATAGATGCAGGACTCGTGGCCCGCTTCTCGTTCTCCTCCATAGCCTGTTCTTCAATGACGGGCTGTTCCACGATCGTGCTAGGCACTTGGGCCACAACACGATGAGGGGAAGGCGAGCTGCTCGTGTTGTGAGGCGAGATGGGCGACTCCTTGGAAGGGCTTCGAGGAGGCGTCGAGATGTAGTTGATGCCGGAAGCGGAAGTCCCAGTCATTTGAGGCTCTTGTGTCAGAGTTGATCCCCAGATAGGGAGGCAAGCTGCCGCGGCGACATGCTCGAGCAGCTTCTGTCGAACACGAGTACGTCGGTTCTCTGCTTGTTCCAGCTTGTTCACCCAGTCGTCAATCGAAGCATCCAGTTCAGTGAGTGCCTCTTCTTGCTTCAACATCGACTCGTTGCTGAACTTGGCAACACGTGGTGAACGAAGGTACTGGCAGATGCGAGAATGGAGGTTCTTGCGGCCTGATCGCAGAGCTGTATAAGTACGGCGGAGATATTCGGTCTTCTCATCGAGATGGCGAAGCTCCTTAGAGAGGGCCTCGACATCCTCGATCCTAAGGACCTCGAACCGACCCACTTGTTCATATGCCTGCCTCTGGAGCCAAGTAAGCTCAGGTTGTCGGAGTTCCTTCAAAGCATCTGTGTGCTTCACGCCGACAGGAAGCTGCTCAAAGGCCGTCTTCTCTGTGCTCTGGCCCCTCTTCGACTCGGGTCTTTGAATGATCTGTCCGTTGGTAGTGCGCGGGTCACGTCTCTTGCGAGGACGGCCTCTGTCCATCATGACCGACGATTCTGAGCCACCTCTTCGATGACCTCCACGAACGGATTCGTTAGAAGCAATGGGAGGTGTATAGCGTCCATCAGAAAGCTGTGGGGATTCGGTACGAGACTCGATGAGTGGCGCAGAGACTGGAGTGGGTGTTACGGAGCCTGTGGTTGCTGACCTGGGCGTTGTAAGATCAGGCATGGAGGAAGTCGGGGTGAATGCGCAGCGGCTTTGAGGCGACGATCCATTGCTGCGACCCTGTCGAGTAGGCTCGCTTCCTACTGGGAAGCAGTTGAGAGACTGTTGACGACGAAGTAAAGGCGACTGTCCTCCGTGTCTAGGGATGACCAGGGGGGCTAGATGCCTTGGTGAAGTAGGGGTTGCGGTTCGAGAAATCGGCTCAACTCTCCCTTTCTTGGACAATTGGGGATCAGGGCCCTCATCATCGCTCGAAGCAAAGAGAAAGGTGTCTGTGAAGCTGTAGTCTCTGCAGGAGTTACCAGGCGCGCTGATAGAACGCTCGTGGAAAGGTGGACGGCCAGGAATCGTTGCTGCAAAATGGTCAATCCCGATACAGGCAGTCAAGGTAATGAAAGATACTTACGAGAGTCCATGGGCATTTCTTGAACTGTTGTCATGGGTCCAACTTCAGGCACACTGATCTTGCGTCGTCGAGCCAGACTATGTTGGTTTAGTCGCTTCTTCAAGCCATTGAGTCCTGTTTGGAAGTCCGACTTTTCGTTTGAAGACGCGGCAGGTGCCATGGCAGTGGCTTTGTCTGAGTCTAGGCCTTTGTTGCTGTTCAGAACTGGCAGTCTTTTCTCCCGTGGAAAAAGTTGATACTTCTTCGAAGAATCGGATTGTTGCATTCTCCAGGTGAATGGCTTGTCGTTCTGGGGATGTGGGGATGTTTTCTGAGAAAACAGCTTTGGTAAGTTTCTGGAAACAAGCTATTGAGATCGAAAAGAATTTGTACATACCAAATCACTGAATAGATGCGAGGTCTTGTTGGTTATATAGGTGGTGTCGATATCGACGAGGCACTTGGCAATATGGGCCATTGGATCGAAACAATACTGCAGCCAGGCAGCTCTAAAGGGAAATAGGTTGGTGTCAGAGATTGATTGCCACGGCTGAAGATACCACTAACGTCAAAATCGAAGTGGCATAGCATGAAATCCAACGAATATTGGTCCGGTTTAAGTGTTTCGGGATTCCTGGGATCGATGGTATATAACCATTAGCTTGAAGGGGATCCCCGTCGTTGCTTTTTGCGCCAAGCTGCGAGCTTTCCGGTTAGCTCTATCCGTTTGTACATAGTTGGACATGGCTACCGGACAGCCTCAGTCGAACCCCCCCTGCCCTGTGACCCATGACAGAATGTCAGGCCCTGGGCCTGAGCCCTGGCCTCGCATCCTTGTAAAAAGTAGGCCCCGAAGACCCGCTTGAAAGGTAGGTTGTCACGCCCCAAGACTTAAGATCATGGAGAACTTTGATATAGACCCAAGATAAGCGTAGTGACGAAGAGTTCTCAGGCACGGCACAGATGTCAAGGCGAGGTTGATGACAGGTCGAAATGTACAAAAGTGCGGCTCGTGGTCCAAGCTCCATATGGGCGAGGAACAGACGGTCCAAACGTCGTGCACCAGGGTCGGGGTGGGATCAAAAAGGAGGATAGATCACCCTGGCCTGTCCAAGCTAGAAGACGGTTTGTGTAGCAAAACACAACTGGTGTGTCTGGAAATGTTTTTTTAGTCAACACCTCTTCGGGGGGTTTTGCTCTTGGTTGCCATCCCTCTTGGTTCCCCCTTGACGAACCCTTGGCATCGAAGCTCGCGAACTTGGTTAAGCTGCCCCCTGGACCCAACCTCGGCTACGACGCTGGTAGAGCCGGGACAAGGACAGGGCAGTGAGCTATGTACGGAAGCATCTCCACCATGACGGAAACTGAGATCAAGGACCCTGGACAGACCCGCGACTATAGGTGAGCCGTGGAGACTTGGCGAACCGTTTCTAGAGCGTGTCGAACTTTCCCATCAATCATTGTCGTTAGGGATGTGGCTCGTGCGAAGGACTGGCGATGTCTTCCAGAACGGCGGGAAAAGTGCCGACGGTGGATGGAGAAGAAGAGGTAAAAGATAATAATAGTGCCTGTTAGTAGGGAAAAAGACGGGCAGCTCGAAGCTACCCAGACGGCGGTACCGACCGACCGACTGGCTGACTGACGGGCTGTATTACAGCTGCAGGTGGAACAGGACACAGGACACAGGACGCAGGCACAGACACAGGTGATAGATGAAAAGTGGAAGGGGAAAACAATGCGCCCCAGGCCTTCCGAATTGGGATGTATCGTTGACAAACAGAGCCTCTCCCTTGTGAAAGCCATGTTTCAGTTTCCAAGACGTATCAAATTCGGGAAGGAGAGAACAGGATAACGCAGGAGGGAGGCGCGCCACACCAAACCCATCGGTTTCCAGTGGGTTACCTCACAGTGCTTCAGTGCTTCGGTGCCTCAGTCCTAGGGAGAGTGCATTGCAGGAGAGTAAGGTGATTGAGGCAACTCCTGCAGAGCGAGTATTAGAGTACCAAGGTAGTAGTCTATCTTGCTACATACCTGGTTATTATTAGAGTTTGTTTTTTATCTCTCAAAAATACAAAGAATTGACCAATGATAATGGCCCCAGACTTGAGCACAACTCTAAATAACCTCAACTGCAACTCAAGCTCCATAATCTATGCCTCACGTGCGATCCGTGTTATGAATTATCTGGTATAGATCAACAACATCTGGGTCCGGATAGATACGTGAGATTGGGATGAATACTACAGTGAGAGTTCTGTAGTGACTCGCGTTCCCGCCAAGAACTCATGCCAAATGTATTGTCACTATGTCAGTTCTCAAGGTAGTACTACAGTAAGCTACCTACCTATACTACTACTCGTATTGAAGGACCTGGTTAGTTATTAGGTTATCTGCGCCTCTAACTAACTCGGAAGAATATAGTCAAGGGACCGTTATCTGTCATATTAGGCTTTTAGACCGGAATATCACAATCCCATAGTTAGCTCAACACGAGAGATTTGATGTTTGCTTTTTTTTCTCCGTTGTACCGTTTGTCCCCTTACTTCTTTTGTTAATATGAGCTGCTAACGGCGGTTTATTTTATCCCAGTCGGCATCGTTGATCAGCTCCAGGGGAAAACCCGAGTGCAACGCAACACACACTAAAAACAAGGAAAAAGAAAAGAAAAAAAGAGAAATGTAACTTATAAAACGTTTAGGCTTGATCTGCAAAACGTAGATCTGCAAGACTGTGTCAACTGCTACATGCAATGCAGTTGTGTATGTAGAATGGGCCTCAGTGGCTTGCAGTCCACTGAACATCTGCAGTTCTTGATGCTTATAGCAACTGTAATATAGGGTTCTAATGTTGGATATTTCTCCGACAACTCTCGAAACAATGGACTGTGATAGGTTATAGCATGGATGTTTCTCCGACGTCATTCAAATCACAACCGTTTTCTTATTTGCCTCTACCGTCTCGTTTCCCTTCCCACCTGAACTCTACATGCAACCCCAGTCGGGGACAATAGAATAAGCAAATAACCTTACCTATAGCATATGGCTATACTTCCCTTTTCGTTTGAAACATAAGCGTACGTACCTACCCAGTGCTGGTCGGGGGGTTTCTCTCGTATCCGTTGTTTTCTCAACGGTTTGTTGATAAAACCAAACACCGTGTACCTACCCAGCAAGTCCATTAGTCTAGTGGCTTAGTAAGTGCCTGTACCATACCATACAGGAGGGGCGTTACAACTGTTTCTTGGCTGTTTGATAACACAGCTTCCCATCCCACTCGAGATTGATCTAGAAACAACTCATCATTTCCGAATTGCATTTCCAGCATACCTTTTTGGCCAGATAATTACCATTATGGGCAAGCTCGTCTTCTTGGACAAGTCCTATGACTCGAATATGCCACAGAATATATCCACTACGCTGTAACGTGCTGATGCAGTAACATCGTCTCCTCGCCATCACGATGAGCCATAGAATGGCGACAGCCTTCATCCACTAACTAGATCTACAATGCTCTCCCTTTTTCAGTCTGTGTAGCTCAGCTCGCTTGCGTGAGAACACCTACAGGGGGGGCCTTGCACTATCCCGTGCCTACTGTCGGTCCGGGCTGTGCACCCGGCCAAGGATCATTTAGAATGTGGTTTTAAAAGGTCTCAGATCTAGACTGACATCTCCTCGACGCCAGTGTTTCCAGTGGAGGCACCTGCTGCGCTGCTGTAGATGTGAATCTTGTCCACTGCACTACTACCTACCTATTGTTGATGCAAAATCGATGATGCTCTTCGACACGGCACATAATCAGCATTGGTCAGAGCGCAAACGCGTGCATGGGTTTCAGTTAATATCGCATGCCGGCAATCACTTACAATCACTCGTTTACGGAGATAACTAGTTTAGATCGTTGATTTGTGTCTCACGCGGGTGCCCAAAGTTGCAGATCGAAATACTACTCGGGAATGATCAGCACGGTTCTCATGTGAAGAACCAAGAGTTCGTGTTATCGTTCCCCAGAAAACAACTCAACGACGTAGTCCAAGTCCATGTTGCATTCGCCCTTGGTATTAATAACCCCTGGGTAATAAAATCTGCAAGATCCTGCATGTCTCACACGGCTTGTTAGTGATCTAAGCCAAGCAAAGAGGCAAATGAGAAAACAAGAGCCGTCCAGACCCTCTACATGAAACAAAGGTTCGAATGACATATGGTTATGGGGAATGGGAGACCCAAAGGATTGGGAAATTTCGACAACCGGATGCAGGGAATATGACGTCCGGACGACATACCTTGAAGTGTTGGCTTCTAAGAACGCCACTTGCTTGTTCCCACTGGCTTAGACCCCAAACGAGAGGGCATACTCTGGGGATGTTACTCTGTGGCGCTGCCGTTGTATGTGTAGGTGCCTGACTTGGTACCTTGGCATATTTTATGCACAGTTGGTTAGATTGGGAGCTCCAAACACGTGGAATATACCTGTGGTGCAGCCCTACATGCCAGCCTAGATAATGCGGATCATTAACCGCATTGTAGTTAGAGAGACTATCTAGTTCGTAGATAGTGAGTTTCATTTTTTTTGTCTAAGACCTCGGTTGCAGATATGGTGGCCAGTGCGTTCTAGACGACTTAGCTAGCACTGCAATACTACGGCATTTGATCTGACATGGCTGAGCACGAACACATAATGCGAGTAGAGAAGATGATGGAGAGATTACCGAAACACGCACCTGCAACTGTCCTGCGTGATCACTCAAGATAATGCACATCACTTTCTCAGAACTAAACATGACCAATGACAGCAAAGTGATCATCAACACACTGCAGAGTGTTTCAAACAAGACTGAGGCTTTGATGCCGTGTGCTTTGGTCAAGATCAACCTTGATAAAACAACAACTTTGACGTTGTAAGCGTATGCAGAGATGCTTGGCAACGTGGCGACCCTACTACCCTACCCTACCTCTCTCCCATACCCTTCCTAAGACCGCTTCGCGTTGAGGCCGGTTTCGGGTCTGACAGAGCTGGAACTTGGACGACGTTTCGATAACGTTGGCGTGCTAAGACCAGGGATTATCTGCAAGCCTCCACCGGATGGCCCCTGCATTAAATCAACGGCTGGGATCTCCCCCTTGCACCCAAAAAGTCTGTTCTACCGCTGCCACCGCAGGCTTGGTCCAGGCTCGCTTGCGCTCTGGTGGTTTCGTGGGGTGATATTTGCTCCCTCACCATCAAGCCTCCTGCAGCAACGCCAAGATCTCTTACAGGGACCATTGCAGGACGGTTTCTTCACTGAGTGCTAATTAGTCAATGCCTCTACGGAGATACATCCGCACCTTCAGCCTCGCTCGTGATGAGTTCTCGCGGAATTCCGCTCATAAGGAGAACATTTCGGTTTTGCCCCGGTCTTAATGAAACCAGAACATATTTGCGTGGCTCGAAGCTCTTGAAGAAGATATCAAAAGGGGTGATTGGGTGTCTCTGAGTTTGTGTCTCAAGACAGAGGCGATACAAAATGGAACTGCTGCTGGGGTTAAACGTTCCGTCTATTTCGATTACACGGCTGTGAGAAGATCCGAACAACCTCAGTTTTACGCTGTCATGGTATCAGAAAACGAGAGAAAACCACTCAACGTTCGGAGATGACAATATCGGAATCACCTATATCCTCATTTTCTGGATGATAATATTTCGCATTCCATAGTCATAGTAGTTCCTGTCAGTTCCTGTCAGTTGGTTAGTGAGTGGTCTAACCTCATTGGCCATTCAAGTCGCATTGATCACTCGGCTCAGGGGAAACGAACTGACATTCCGATTTAGTTCGACAAGCTAGCAATGGCCCATGGGCAACAGAGACGATCCGCGTTCACGGCCGATTGTCAGTAATTACTTCTGTGCGCAACCCCTTGGAGCCCTGCTCGGCCGCTAGCGCCAAGGACATCGCCGAGTCCAGATTGGACCCTTATGCCGTTGCTGAGTATGTCTTTGACCCGGGGCTAGGAAGAGCTATACCGGCAGATACCCTGAAGTAAAAACAGTAAACAGTGACAACATATAATAATGGAGCGGGAAGTGAATACCATCGCGGACATGCGAGATTAAACCACCGAATAAGCGACGGAGCTGAGGAATGAGCCATGACCGCCCCTGGGGAATTTCTCTCTCTTTTTCCTTTTTTGATATGACGTGCAAACATTTTCAATTGTGATATCGCAGTCACTTGATAGGACTAACAAATTCGTCGTCACTCGGTCTTGGTATTCATGCATATGCACTCCATTTAACTAGCGACCTGCAAGCTTGATGAGAAGCGTCCATATGCCCGAAGAGTCAGGTGCTCTGCTGTAATTGCTTCATCTACGAGCCTCAAGCAATATGTTTTCCGATAAAGGCAGGTCTCGATGATTTAATGGAGTTTTCGTCACGATGCAATGCAATACGACTTCATGCACGCGCTTTAGCAGCAAAAACAGCTGCACGTGACTGAATATGTGATGCAAATGCAATGTAATTGTAGCAAGAAACACTTGGCAAGATTGATTCAAAGATAATCTCAGATTTGTTTCGATTCCGTGTCATATGCTGTCAATAACAAAAGTTCCTGTTCAATATGCCGCTATTTTCATGTTTAATACAGCTTTGGAAGGTGGTGAAGCTATATCTACGGGTCCCCTCACGTGATTTCATATGAAGAATCTCAATGGATACAGGCCAGTTGCAATGCGGGCAGGTGCAGGTCGTGTTGCGTGTGTGCTGTATTTTGCTGTGAGCTTTTACTGGACGACCTCAATGTCGTGGTTTTCATCACTCAAGAAACCCTCCATCTTGCGAACCTGTCAAGTCACAATCACTCACAACCTTAGACGCACATTTGCTACTGTCAACCCAAACATGACGGCCAATCGGGATCCCAGCACTCTCTCAAACTATAGCGCTTGGCGCACCCGCCATACCACCGCCAACTTCAAGATTGATTTTGACCAGAAGGCGCTCAAGGGCTCTGTTGTTTTGCAGCTCGAGTCACAGACTGACAAAGAGAGCAAGGAGATCATTCTCGATACTCGTTATGTCGACATTTCCAGTATCAGCATCAACTCTAAAGAGTCCAAGTGGGAGCTGAAGAGCTTCAATGCCCCTCTCGGTGCCCCTCTTCACATTGCTGTGCCTGATGGTGTTGCCAAAGGCGAGCTAATTGACCTTGCAATTGACCTTCAGACAACCAGCAAATGTACTGCTCTGCAGTGGCTCACTCCTGCTCAGACCTCCAACAAGAAGCACCCGTACATGTTTTCTCAATGCCAGGCCATCAACGCTCGTTCCATCTTCCCTTGCCAGGACACTCCTGATGTCAAGTCTACTTTCACTTTCAAGCTGACTTCGTCTCTCCCCGTTGTTGCCAGCGGTGTTCCTGTGGGAGACCACGAGGCTACTCCTGGTAAAGAGAAGCTTTACGAGTTCGAGCAAAAGGTCCCTATTCCCTCTTACCTCTTTGCTGTGGCTTCTGGTGATATTGCAACTGCTCCTATTGGTCCTCGAAGCACTGTCGCCACGGGCCCTAACGAGCTGGAAGGATGCAAGTGGGAACTTGAGCGTGATATGGAGAAGTTCATGGAGGTGGCAGAGAAGCTTGTCTTTCCCTACAAATGGGGAGCTTACAACGTTCTTGTCTTGCCCCCCAGCTTCCCGTACGGAGGTATGTTTTGTTCCCTCACTGATTCCTCCGCAGACTGCTCATATGCCTATAGGCATGGAGAACCCCATCTACACCTTCGCTACACCCACAATCATCAGTGGTGACCGCCAAAATGTGGACGTTATCGCCCACGAACTGAGCCACAGCTGGAGTGGTAACTTGGTTTCCAACGCCAGCTGGGAGCACTTGTAAGTTCACAGCCATTGAGACATGGGGAGTTGTGATATTGACAGCCTTTAGCTGGTTGAACGAAGGCTGGACAATGTACCTTGAGCGCCGTATTCAAGCAGCCATTCACGGTGATGCCGAGTTTGACTTTTCTGCCATCATCGGATGGAAGGACCTTGGTACGTGATACCCTATTGCTGTCAAAACGTGGACTAACCATGGTGCAGAGAATGCCGTAGAGCTCTTTGGCAAGGGCCACGAATACACCAAGCTTATTATCAAACATGAGGGTGTTGATCCTGAGGACGTCTACAGCACCGTTGCTTACGAGAAGGGTTTCCACTTCCTCTACTACTTGGAGGGTGTTGTTGGCCGGGAGAACTTTGACAAGTTCATTCCCTTTTACTTCACCAAGTGGTCCGAAAAGTCCCTTGATTCATTCGAATTCAAGCAGACCTTCCTCGACTTCTTCAACGGCCTCGGAAATGAGAAAGTTACCAAGAATATCGCCGAGATCAATTGGGAGGAGAAGTTCTACACACCCGGTCTTCCTCCCAAGCCTGAGTTTGACACTACATTGGCAAACCAGTGTTATGACCTTGCAAACAAATGGAAGGATTCTGTAAGTTCAATAGCTTGGATTATGATGTGTGCCCACTAACGTATAGATAGAAATTCGAGCCCAGCGCCAAGGACCTTGAGGAGTTTACTGCGAACCAGAAGCTTGTCTTCCTGGCTGAAGTACAGCAGTCCGGTGATCTGACTGCAGACCGAGCCCAGCTCATGGGCAAGACGTACGATTTCATGTCGTCAAAGAACGTGGAGATCCTTTCAGCATACTACCTGATTGCTCTCCAGGCAAAGGATTCTGCCATTTACCAGGCTGCTGCCGATCTGCTCGGCACGGTTGGTCGTATGAAGTTTGTGCGACCTCTGTTCCGCGCCCTCAACAAGGTGGACCGACAGCTGGCGCTGGACACCTTTGAGAAGAACAAGGACTTTTATCATCCCATCTGCAAGGGTATGGTAGAGAAGGATCTAGGTCTTTAAAGCTTGAGTCGCATAATAACGACAAAGCGGCACGTAGATGAGCCTATTCTAAAAATAACAAGAATAAGAAAAAGACAAATTTACTGTAGCCAGCTAGATTTCTCCATAACTTGACCCCATGTTTGATCTTGTTCCCGAACAAACTTCTCAACAGAATCGACATTATCAGCACCAAAGTTGCTATACAGGTGGGGATAGCCACCCTCCCATTTCATAGAATCAGCAGCAAACTGGGCGTATTCCAGCTTGATGACCCAAAGGGAAGATGTCTTGGTGAAGAACAAGTCTGCGGTTTTAGGCACCTGAAAAATGTGTTAGTAGGCTGAGGGATATACTATATGACTAAGGTAGGTAGATAATTTTACCTGAGATGAGGTACTCAAATGAACGAAGCCATCATTACGGTCAAGTTCTGACAAGGGAAGCTCCATGGGAAATGGATCCTCGGGGGGCGAAGGAATAATTTTGTAAATATACTTTGGAGGGGATTCGGAAGACATTTTGAGTATCAATTGAGAGATAGACTGTGCAAGATCGAGGATGAACCCCACTAGTAACTGGTGCAGAAGAAGTGGTGATGTTTACAGGACTTACGGGGCCCACCCTATACTGTACCACAGCTTGAGGCTGATATGTGATCAATTGCCCGTATCTATACTTACAGTTACTGTATGACTGAAAACTGTGTTTGTATATAATAGGACATTAGAGCGTGACTGATTTTGAAACATTGTTTATTATTTTATGCTACACACCTTGGTAACTTGCTTAGACGTGGTTTCTGGTTGATTTTGTTTTACTCATTGAAGCGCAGAGGCCACTCATTTCTGTACACTACTACGGTATTTAAACAATGACAAGACGAAACGCATTGTTATTGGCTTACCAAAATCGGGATAAGAAGCTGATGGCAGTTTATGATACATTTATAGCAGGCAAGGAGGAGGCACTCTCTTAGAGTGCGAGCTCATACTGTGAACGCAACATCCGTCACAGTAAAATAGTATCCAATAACAGTCGCACTGTGCTTCAGTACCTGTTTCAACGCATTTCACGTGAAGCTCAGCATTCTTCAACCTCCATTCAACTCTTCAGCCTCTAGATATTCTATGTCACTAGCACACCTAATATTGCGGGATTTCTTCCAAAGCTGCAGCATAATCACACCTTTCGGGCCTCAAAATTTCCTGTCAGAGCTGGCATGTCGCGGGGGCCAGTTCCCTCTCAGCTTCACTTGCTGTCTGATCTGCCCGCTGTACCTGTCGGTGACAAGGTCAGGTTTCTGGGATGGTAGGACCAGTGAGCCCCTTTGCAATCATATATGTGCTGCGACGTGCTTGATTGCTTGCTTGCACTCTCACACGCGGCAAAAACTGTTGGCTAACAGCATCCAGTGTCACCTCTTACTCAACCTCTTCGGCCCGCTTGGCTCTTGGTCACCTTTATCCAAAAGATAGTACTGTCACTGCTTCAGTGGATGTAAGCCTGCTTCTGCAATCACTCACCGATGAGAAAACACGTGTCGGGGAGTACGTCAATGTAATAGGGTACATTACAGAACAAAAGACTGCTCGCCATAAGAAACCACCATATCAAGAGTCGAAGCAGGTGGGTGTTCAAGCGATAGTACTCTGGTCAACTGGTCCGATGGATCTTCAGAAATACGAAAAGCTTCTTAGTCCCCACAATGGCCCCTAGAGCTGCAGTCGACCGATCATGAAAACATCAGATCAAAATCCGATTCTTCATGTATTTCTAGAACGTGGCGATAATGACCGACAGGACATCATCGAACCCGCAGACTCAGCACTAAGCAATATCGACACAAAACACTATGCGAATTCCGATTGGGTCACTAGTGCTGCCGGGAACCGAATTCATCAACTTCACATTGGACTTTCCTGCAGTCAGGTAACTTGGTCTGCATGCCTAAAACGATTGTATTTTGGGCAGTGTTGATACTCGTTTGAGTATGTTGGGTTGGAATTATGCCAGATGGCACCGTGTGCTTGGATAGACATGGCAGCCATAAAAGCACTTGCTTAATTTGGAACAGCTGGGTATATTTTATCATCCACATGTCTATCTTGGGCACCATACAGCATTTGCTCCACCATTGGCCTTTCACTTCACTGCCTTTTGCTTCACCGCACTCCAGAACCCTTGCACTCGAAACGCCTTACGGGCCTCAATATCCGGGGTGACAGCTGCTGGTCACAACGTTTGATATGCAGGCAGCCCCCTGCGACTGCCTGCCAGAGTCTTGACATCCACCACGAGGTAGCATGATCATGACGGCTGAGTCATATCGGAGCTCAATGGTCATCATGCCGGGGTCAATCATAGTAACGTCGATGAGGTTCTCTGGACGACCCTCTCGAAACGATGACAGGCTGGTGTAACGGCCGTTTCAACAGTTTCTCGGGATTTTGTTGGACCTTGGCTGCGGCTTGTCGATCCCAAAGATCTTTCGACTTTCGGCAAATGTCATCGATTTGTTCCTGTTAATTGTGTCAATCAAACTGGGAAGCTCTTTTACAAGACCGCAGTGACCAACATCTGTGAGGCAGGAGCCTGGAGTGCTGATGAGGAAACCATCCTCTCCCTACGTTTGAATACATGAGCACGGGACAGCTGCTGGGCTGGCTTGACGAAGATATACCTCCAATGTATATGGTCGAACTGTTGCCTGAGGTCCCAGATAGCACTGAAGCTCTTGGGTTATGACTTTTCTGTGGATGTCTTGATGAGGAATCCAGTATTTGTTCATTGTAGAGGACATGGTCGTACTGTCGATTCTCATTGGGAATTCACGATTATTCGAGATAGACGGGAAAAGTGAAGAAACATCGGAGTCAAGGCGAGGTATTTATTCAAATAAGGTACGGTACGGTACAGCCTGCCACAGGATATGGTTACGATGTGCCTGATGGAAAGAGGGTGCATTTCATGCTAATGTATGCAAACCCAAAAGTATGTTGGTCTCTTGCGTGTGACTTATGCTCACCGCTCCACAGGCTGGTATCTCGACACGAATCTGGAACTGCTCAAGGGGTAGCTAAATTTCATTCGCTGCATTTTCTTCGACCATTCCTTGTTGACAAAATTAATATCGCAGAAAACCCCTGCCATACGCCGTGAGAGTTGAAAGTGAGGCGAATCAGGTGTGGTTGGCCATTGGTGGGCGGTGTCCAGTGTCCGCCCTGCCAGCGTGGCAAATATCGAAACGGGTGCATCTGATGCCAGTAATAAAGCGAGAAAGGCAAATCGAGAGAAAGTTTAGCTGATTCGAGACTCAATTGACGCTCCTTCTCAAACACTTGAGCGTTTTGGCACGTAATGTGGGGGTTTCGCGCGCATATCGACAAGGCTGGCCTCTCCCAACAACCCTAAGGTCGTTTTATTACTTGGACGAACCCAGATCTGCGCTTATCACCCGCTCAAGCCTTCATGATTGGGGAGCCTCATTGGGCGGGCGAAGCGCCATGTGCATCTCTTGAATCTAGGGTCCCGGCACTTAAGGTCACTCCGACGATAAGGTCTGCGGGTTGCCGATCTTACAAGCGACACAGGGATCCCTTCACTTTCTCCACGATGCCGGAAGCCAAGCGATTCTGTAATTCTACCGCATTCTAGCATGCCCTATTTGTCAGGTGGGAATGACTTGCTTCAAGGCGAATCCAGGGCCGCCAAAGCCGGCAGAAGCGCGACAAATCCTTGTCGCAGCACCCGCGAACTGTGTGACTGTAGGCTGATTTTTTCGCCTTTGGGAACGACTACAAGCATGAATCTTTGAAGCTTGAAGGATTGGCGATGAGTCGCGTTACAGGAGACGTTCGTACAGCCAACAAACAACAATGCAGCCCCATATTGGAGAATGATCGTCGAAAGTGGGAGGACTGCTGAGGCTAGACCTGTGAATGGCACGCCTTGTTTCGGAAAAGAACTGAAGGGTAACTGAGGTTGCACTGGTCTGTATGTCTCGATTTTATTCCTACCAAGCTCGTCGTACAGATTGCGAGTTCTTCTCGGTGAACATATTGAGCAAGTGGCTGAACGGCAGCTGGAGAGGTTTGTGGAATCTTGCAAGTGAGGCAGACCACAACTTTCATCCCCAGCCCATGGGCTTCAGTTTCGAAAACTGAAGCGATGGGGGCAGGTTTCACAACTTGGAATATTTGGAGCCACCTGCCAGCTAATAAGACAGCTGCAAGACATAGCTTTAGACCATTAGCTCGGGTAAATCGTTCGAATAGCGCAGGGGCACGTGTCGAGGATCCAGTCTTGTTTGGTACCTGCAGGCATGATTATAGAATATCCAGTAGTGTTTTCATTGTATCAGGCGCTACAGGCAGGTTGAAGAACAATCGCCGAAATATAGTTATATATCTGTGGCGATAACCAGTCAGTGTAAGACCAACGGTTCTGGTCATTGGAACGTTGAGTTAAATATTTCAACGACTTGTTGAAGCTGTTGCACAGGAACGGACACGGGGAGGCAATGTCACAGAATGGCGTCCTTGTTAATTTAACCGTTGGACATTAACATTTGGAATTTGTCGAGATTGTGAGAAGTTGCCTCATGCTGATACGTTGTTTTAGACATTAATTTGCGTCGAAGTCAATGGCATGAATAGACGGAATGCGGTTAATACTCGGCTACTGAATAAATTAACGGTTATTGGCACGTGAACTCTACTCCAGGCCTTCCATCGACCCCAGATCCCCTGCTCCAGAGTCGGGCTGCCAATCAAAGCACGGGACTCGAGCCGACTGCAGGAAGATGCGCGATCGCGCCCACCAAATTTGTTGACAAGCAACCATTCAGACAATCGTTGAGGATTATCGTAGCTCATCTTTAATACGACGACTTCACTGTCAACTTCCTCTGCCGGAACCCTTGATCAACCCGACCAACGATACCTACCCGAGACCGACACTGTGTCGTCATTTCTGGATACGTACCTTTGAGCCGTGCTCCAAGGGCCGGTCGGTCGGTCAACCCCCCTTACAAACCGATCCCAACGAGCGACGAGACAATGCGCTGAGCCTCCGGACGGAGACTACGTCGTGGATACGCATGCCGTTTCTATAAATCATACACTTCCGATATCTCTCTCTCTCCCCATTGAGAGTAGCTCCGATCCCCTCCGAACCCCGCGCATCTTCAACAAACAAGCTCTTGTCTAGAGGGGACCGACTCGGGTCCCCTGGACAAATCTGCAATCATGCCGCCCGCCGGTGGAGGAAATATTAAGGTGGTGGTGAGATGTCGACCTTTTAACAGCAGAGGTAAGCATTCTGCGCATGATTGGAAACGACAACAAAGAGCGGTACTGAAGCAGCGCAGAAATCGAGAGAAACGCACAATGTATTGTCGAAATGAAAGGGAACCAGACGGTGATTACCGCACCCGAAGGAAAAGGAGTAAAAGATTCAGGACCAAAGGCTTTTGCCTTTGATCGCTCCTACTGGTCATTCAACAAAGACGATCCGAATTATGCCGGCCAATCCAACTTATTCGACGATCTGGGACAGCCCCTTCTCGACAATGCCTTTGAGGGATACAACAACTGTATCTTTGCCTATGGTCAGACAGGTTCTGGAAAGTCCTACTCTATGATGGGTTATGGAAAGGAAATTGGTATCGTTCCTATGATTTGCCAGGAAATCTTCAAGAGGGCCGATGATATTCAAAAGGATGGCAAAACCAAGTGTACGGTTGAAGTGTCTTACCTGGAGATCTATAACGAACGTGTGCGCGATCTTCTCAACCCATCAACTAAAGGAAATCTCAAGGTCCGAGAGCATCCTTCGACTGGTCCTTACGTCGAAGATCTCGCCAAGCTTGCAGTCAATACTTTCCAGGAGATCGAACATCTTATGGATGAAGGAAACAAGGCTCGAACAGTTGCTGCGACCAACATGAACCAGACCTCGAGTCGAAGTCACGCTGTCTTCACTCTTATGTTGACACAGAAGAAGATCGACACTGACACAAAAATGGCTTTGGAAAAGGTTGCCAAGATCAGTCTGGTCGATTTGGCAGGTTCTGAACGAGCGAACTCTACTGGTGCGACTGGTGCGCGATTGAAGGAAGGTGCTGAGATTAACCGATCGCTTTCAACACTGGGTCGTGTTATTGCAGCATTGGCCGACCTTTCCACACCTAGTAAGAAGAAGAAAGGTTCCGGACAAGTCCCGTACCGTGACAGTGTCTTGACGTGGTTGCTAAAGGACTCCTTGGGTGGTAACAGTATGACGGCAATGATTGCTGCCGTCAGTCCGGCCGATATCAATTTTGACGAAACACTCAGTACTCTTCGATACGCCGATTCTGCAAAACGAATCAAGAACCACGCTGTGGTTAACGAAGATGCGAATGCCCGTATGATCAGAGAGTTGAAGGAGGAGTTGTCACTACTACGAGGAAAACTCGGAGGAGGTGGGGGGCCTGGAGGAGCTGTGGTCGCAGGAGAGACATACGCTGAAGGCACACCCCTTGATCAGCAGATGGTCAGCATCACTGGCCCCGACGGCGTTTTGAAGAAGGTCTCGAAGGCAGAGATCGCAGAACAGTTGAGCCAGAGTGAGAAGCTGTTGACAGATTTGAACCAGACATGGGAGGAGAAGCTGTTGAAGACCGAAGAAATCCACAAGGAGCGCGAAGCAGCCCTCGAGGAACTTGGTGTCAGTATTGAGAAAGGTTTCGTGGGGTTGCACACTCCAAAGAAAATGCCCCATTTGGTCAACTTGTCCGATGATCCGCTTCTTGCAGAATGTTTGGTCTATAACCTCAAGCCTGGTACCACGACAGTTGGCAACGTTGACACAAATGCTGATCATCAGGCGAACATCCGACTCAACGGTTCCAGAATCCTGCACGATCATTGTTCGTTCGAGAATGCAGCGGATGGAACCGTAACCCTTACTCCGAGCGAGGGCGCTTCAGTCATGATCAACGGAAAGCGCATTACCGAGCCATCACAACTGCACTCTGGTTATCGTGTTATTCTCGGTGATTTCCATATCTTCCGATTCAATCACCCCATGGAAGCGAGGGCTGAACGGGCTGAGGTCCCAGATAGACCACAAAGCTTGCTTCGTCACTCAATCACTGCCAGCCAGTTCCAAGCGCTTGATCGGGGCTCACCCTCGCCGAGTCCTCGTCCAGGCCACGAAAGATCGTTCAGCAGGGTATCCGAATTTGGCGACATCTCTAGACCAGAAACCCCGTCGATATTCCAAAGGAACGGTCGTGAATCAGATTGGTCGCTCGCAAGGCGTGAGGCAGCTGGAGCAATCCTGGGTTCTGATCAAAACTTGACTAGCCTGAGCGACGAGGAGTTGAACGCTCTGTTTGAGGATGTACAAAAGGCCAGAGCTGAACGAGTGAACGTACGTGAGGACGGAGACGATTCAGATTCCTCTTACCCGACCAGGGAAAAGCATCTCTCGAACGGAACAATGGATAACTTCTCATTGGATACAGCCTTGACCATGCCTTCAACTCCAAAACAAGGTGAACCTGATGACAGGCTGAGAGAGGTCCGAGAGGAACTTCAAAACAAGTTGGAGAAGCAGAAAGAGGAGTACCAGGACCAGCTCAAGAGTGCCGAGGCTGCCAACGTTGAGATCGAAGAGATCAAACAAGAAAAGGTCAAAATGGAGGCTGCGTTGCAAGAGCTGAAGGAGGATATGCAGAAGCAGCTTAACCAGCAGCGGAAGCAATTCGAGGAAAAGATGGAGAAGATGGATCCTTTGAAAATGCCCAAGAAGAGTCCGACTCTTTCTGACGAAGAAATCGAGACGGCCAAGAGCATTGTCAGGGCCTGGCGAGGTCGACACTTTGTCAAGATGGCCGAGGCGGTGTTGCAAAACGCATCTATTCTCAAGGAAGCACAAGTGATGAGCCATGAACTGGATGAGCATGTCGTTTTCCAGTTCGCAGCTGTAGATGTTGGCCACATCTTATGTTCCTCCTACGATATGGTGCTCAACGGTCTCACAGGTGAGGGCGACGATGTTGCGCTGGAGGAAGCCCATAAGCCGTGTATCGGTATTCGAGTTGTCGATTTCAAGCACAGCGTGGTTCATTTATGGAGTTTGGAGAAGCTGCACGACCGCGTGCGGCAGATGCGACAAATGCACCAATATCTCGATCAACCAGAATATGCACAGCACCTTAGTCTCGACAACCCGTTCATCGAAACCTGCATGCCATCCTATACGCTTGTGGGCGAGGTCGATGTGCCACTCAAGGCCGTTTTTGAGCGCCGTGTCCAGGATTCCACTTTGGACGTGCTTTCACCTTATACATCTCATCTTGTTGGCATCATCAAACTTTCACTGGAACCATCGCATGCTCGGGCACCAACGAACACCGTCAAGTTCAATGTGGTTATGCACGAACTTGTGGGTTTCGCTGAACGAGAAGGCACAGAAGTCCACGCCCAACTCTTCATTCCTGGCATTTCCGAGGAGGATGGCATCACCACAACTCAAATGATTAAAGACTTTGACGAGGGGCCAATACGATTCGAGAGTGTTCATAGTATGAGCATTCCGTTGTTTGCTCCCAAAGACGTCACCCTGAGAGTCGCCATCTTCGCGAAGGTATCAGCGATGCATCTCGATAAGCTGCTTAGTTGGGACGACATGAGAGATGCTGTGCCTATCAGGGAAGATAAAGCCAAAGCGTCACGGATCAATGAATCGCAGTTCTTCACACAGGAAAAACACGATCTGCTTTCTCGAATCCAGATCATGGAGCTGAATGAGAATGGCGAGTACAGCCCAGTGGAGGTTACGCAGACTAGCGAGCTTGATACCGGAACCTACCAGCTTCACCAAGGCTTGCAAAGAAGGATTGGTATTAATATCTCTCACAGCTCTGGTGACGCTCTCCCATGGGGTGGCGTTACTGCCGTTCGCGTGGGTAAGGTCAGACTCGTCGACTCTGCGGGCAAAACACCCGACATGGGAGCCAATGAGCCTGACATCTCTTTGAAACTGTCACAAAGCCCAATTTTCCGTGATAATGCCAACGGCACAAAAAGCCTTACGATATATGCTCAGTGGGACTCCAGTTTACATAACTCGCTACTCCTTGACCGAGTGACACAGGACAAGTATCGAGTTCAAATGACTATCTGCTGGGAGATTAGCTCTGAGAAATTAGCTGAGCCGATGAAGTTCTCGCAAAAGGTTTGCGTGCAAATTCTATCGAGATCGTTTGTGCGCCAAACCTCCATGTTCTCAGCATTGTGGCAAAACGTCCGTTTCGTGCGGTCTTCAACGGGTATCTTTACTCTTGCCATGCGCCCAGCTCCCGTCAAAAAGGTTGGAGACCTGTGGCGACTGAACAGTCAGCACGATTATGTGAAGGGAGAAGAAAACCTAACAAGTTGGACCCCACGTGGCGTGTCCTTGGTTAGCGACTTTCTCATGGCCCGCAAGAAGAAAAAGCGTGCTGCGGATATGGAAGTCACTGAAGCTGTTCTGGCCAAACTGGGCTTGGATGGAGCCAGTATGATATCCGACAAGAAGGAACCCTCGCCCGAACCTTCTCCAGAGCTGCAGCCAATTATTCCCAGTGACGACGATCTGCTCAACGACACGCCAGACACCTCGCAAAATATGCTTGACGACGACGATGAACAGCCAGACGCGCCAGAAGCTGAACATTCTGAGGAAACGCCACAGCTCGAGACGGGTGAGTCTGAAACAGAAACAGAGCGACAGGAAGAAGCACGGTCTGAGATCGATGCTGCTGACCAGGATGGGTCAGATGTGCCGGAGTTGGAAGGATTGGAAGATCAGGAAGACCATCCTGAAGAAAATGGTGTGGATGAGGCAACATCGGAGAAATCAGATGCAACAGATGCCGAAGAGGATGAAGCTGTTCAGGTTGAGGAACCGCCGCCACCACCGACGAAGCCAGAATATGACGAAGAACAAACCGATATTTTGAACAAATGCCTCAAGCTTTGGAAAAAGTACCCGGATCCTTCGGACAACATCCTCAGCTTGTCAAACATGGCACCGCCTACAGATGGGCTAACGACTGATGCCCCAGCGCAACCTACACTTGTCGCAACAGTCATCAGGGTACCCAAGAACCCCAAGGTCTTGAAAGGCGGGTATTTGATGATTCCGAACAGTGACTCGACCCGGTGGGTCAAGCGATTTGTCGAGTTAAGACGACCATATCTTCATCTGCATTCTGCTACTGATGGCGATGAGGTTGGGCTGATAAGTCTGCGAAACTCTCGCGTTGATAGTCAACCTGGGGTAATGGGTTTGCTCCAAGGGCCTTCAGACTCTGGGGCTCAAGGCCAGAACGGTCAAGAAGGACCCGACTTTACACCAGGACATCGACGAACTGGATCGGGTCGCGTTATATCTACCATATGGACAGGCAGTGGGGGTAGTGCCTCGGCAGGAGGCTCTGGCCTTCAGCGTCTTCCAGACCGTATGCAGTCGGCAGTGTTTGCCATTTACGGAACAGACAATACATGGCTATTTGCGGCAAGGAGCGAACGGGATAAAATGGACTGGATCTTCCGGATCGACCAGACCTATCTCGCAGGCAATGACAGCATCCCTGGAAGCGGGATATCCAGCCCGTACCCAGGTAGCGATTTCTAGAGGAGGATGAGCCTGTTATGAGAGTAATGACTTGTGATTTCCTCTCTTGGGGAATATGAATTTCTTTGTAACTATTTAATGGTGAATTAGATGAGATGACTTATACCCCCTGCAGGAGTAAGAGGGCACATCGACTATGTAGATTTGCTTAGTTTGAAGTTTGGATATATCTTAGATAAAAGAGTCAATGAGAATCAATGTAGCATTTGTGCAAAGCATGCACAATAGTTATTGTGCGTACTCGTACTCTCCTCTCTACCCAGTATCTATTAAGCAGGGTTCACCCGGAGACTATATCGCTTAACAAGTATCTTATGAGGTCTACGGATATCATGTTCCTTGCGCCGCACAGCAAGTATTCGGTTGGGTCACAAGCACATGCTTCTCAGCTGCAAGTCGCAGAGCTTGTGTGACACTGCAGCACGGCATGATAGCACCGCGTAGCATGTAGTGAAACATGCATATCACAAAAGTTCAGAGCTGCGCAAGCGATGTTGTTTTCTGGGGACAGAGACGTCCTTTCTCAGTAACACTGCTGCAGATGCTGATGTTTGTTGGTCACTCAGTCGCAGAACTGCATAAACTGGTCCAAGTGTCTCGCATGAATTGGAACAGAACATATCAGCCGAGCCCCTGCACCCAATAAAGCTTTGAAGAGGGCTTTTACTTGGCATAATGCCCAGGGATGGAAAAAGCACGGAAATGTTGGGTTACTTTTTTTGGTGGTAGGCAACGGAGATGGGGAACTTTTGGGGTCAGACACTGTCAGGTTTGCGTACCAGGTTTTACAGAAAGAGGTTTAGATGCTAAGACTGAGAGTGAGTCAAATTACCTGAAAAAGAATGGATGTAGTAAAATGAGGGGTTTGTGCTTGACCAAATGAATCTCATGTTTATCAGTTGACGTATGAAGCTGCAGGCCGGCCTGTGACCCTGGACAAAGTACGATGCCAACTGCCTCGGTGCTTCACCAACATCGAGTTATCACTTGTCTGCGAGCACTCGTGCCAGCGGAATTCCTGTGATTGGAGTGCAGGTGAGGCACGAATACGGATATTGCAGAGCCGAAATCTAGTTCAAACTTCACGGTGAGAGAAGATATGTGACGTGTCCCTTGGCTTCGGTGAAGTTTCAAAGACTTTGCCGAGTTGCCAGTTTTTGCTTTTTGATCAAAGGCTCTAGGAACAACTAGTAACAAGCCCAGTGTGGCGGCTCGGATCATGGTTGCTTGTTTATTGGTGATGCAAAGTGACAGACCGAATTCCCGGAACCGATCAACGCCATGGAACTCTAGCTGACTGTTGCGATGGTACCAAGGATTTAAGATCTAGCTAGACTGGCCGACGCATCATACTATTCTCCTTATCGGCCTACCCTTTTTGAATTCCCACTTGAGAGCAGCTTCGTCCGGTTAAATCAAAGTTGCAAAGCGCACGAATTAACATACAGCCTGTTCACCGTCGTTTGTTCTCTAGTACCGTTACAATGAGGCCCAGCACGGTGGGACAGACAGACAGACAGACCCGGGAGACTAGTCGAAAGAGGAGAACTTTATCAGTAGAGGTGTGTGTTTCCGTACTGTAGGTAGCAAAGCAAGCTCCGAGGGATCGGCAGAAGTGCATCTCCCGTGCTAGTCTACCTGTCAAGGACCAGGAAGGTTTGACATGACAGGAATGTAGGGGGACTAATTTAACTAACGGCAGGTCACTGACGGATGCGGTGAAAGGTAATTCTGTGTCTGTGTCTGTGTGAAATTGCGTCGAAACATGCATTGAGTTTTTGGCTTGAGGCTTACAACTTTGGGTCGAGTGCTGCAGCTAGAGTTGTATGAAACATGGCGACCATTAGTAGCTGAGGCCCTAGGAAAGTTATATGGCGTCAATAGTTTTCTTATTGTTATTCGCATTGCTAATAGTTAGAGAAAGATTGAGTTTGTCTGTGTTTCAGATTACAAGTCAACTTTAATTACATGACTCAGAGTTGGGGGCGTGAGAGCGACCCGGTCAGGACTCAAAGTGTGGTCTCTGAGTTGAGGGATTGTCTATACGTAACATTTTGGTCCAAGTAGACGGGAATAACAATTCCAAATGATTTCTCGTAGTTAAGGTATATAATCGTAAAAAGTAGCTTCAACTAGGTGTGTTTCAGAATATAGTAGTTTATCTAGCCTATTTGCACTCTGCAGACACTCTTTGCTTACCTAGATACAGAGGATGGACTACCATCATCATGAGAACCAATTGTCATGTTGACTTTTACTCTGTAGACTCAGTATCTTTAGGAAATGATTACCATCGAGATTTTACCGTATATCGGATATTACAGACAAACAATGTCAAGGTCTATGCCTGCTTGCCTCTGTTGGTGGATTCACCGTATCGTGTCGTTCCTTCCTCGACAGGTTGAGCAATGGCCGAAGGCTTGCATCCCCATGACTTAGGTAATCTCCTCCTATCCGCCTTCCTTACCTTCTCCCTTACATCTTCAACCCCATCAACGCGCTGTCATATCATGGCCGATCCTATAACAACGTCACATGGTGCCTGCAAATGCAAGTCAATTCTTTGCCCGGCGTTGACGTGGCCAAAGCCTCACGGCGCAATCTCCCGGGAGCCCACGTTAGGCGCCGCTTATCAAGGGTACTGCTTCCAAAAGGCGCCATTGCTTTGTACTGTCAATTCCGCTTACCACACGACCGAAATAACACAACGACCAACAATAGCGCTCACAGGGAAGGGAAGCCAACTGCCGGGGATGTTCACACACTTTCCCAGGAGCACGGATCATTCCCAAACCGTCGGAAAGTCGGTTGGATTGGATTGGACTGGCACCTACGAGTTGGTTGCACGCACTTCAACTTTGTCCGACCCAGGCCACCGGTTTTTGATCCCAGTTGTCAGGATTGGTTCTTTAGCTTACCCACGTAACCGGGACCCTTTGAAAGCCGCCGTTGAATCAACGGGAGTTATCTCCAGCCCTTGACCGAGTGTGGATTTCATTTGCAGGTCAAAAGGAAATGCCGTATCCAATAATATGTCGCTTTGCATAATTCGACACCGCGGCAATACAAAGGTCTAGCAACCGAAGGACGTTGTTTTTGTCTTTCAATGCTCTGCTTTGCGGCGCATTGCATTGTTCACTCAGCCCTGGTTCCTCACTGCTGCAAATCATCAAGCGGGATTGGCTATCTGCCTAGTCAGACTCTATCCATGGATCTGGAGAATCGTGTATGCGTGTTTGTCTCTGGCTAGTGGAAAGCCACAGTATCTCACACTCTTCTTCCCTAGTACCCCGACCTCGACGTCTACTCTGACCTCGCAGCTCAACATACTGTACATGCAGCATGTACTACATCTGTTGGCAAATAAATGCCTTGACGTATCGAGGCACAGACTCCCGGAATTCCTTTTTATGGTGGGGGTGTGAAACCCTTATTGCTAATTTGGTGCCGTCGTGCTACTCTAGGGTCCCAACATCACAGCTATTCCCGACTGAATGGGTCGCCTCTTGTTCCGGCCGCTCTAGACTGGGGTAGTCGACACACCCAACACCCTCCCGTTCCAATCCAATGCCACATCACTCACCAACAAGCGCCTGTTCCACTTGCAGTTCTCTTTTGGTAGGGCTTTGTGGCTTTGCCAAGCAACCCGAGAGCTAGATACCCGTCCCAAGCTGCTGGGTCCCTTTGCTCCTCGTCCCTTTGCTTCGGGCTAGGTTAGCCAGCTGCTGCTGCTCTCGTCTTGCCCTTGGTCACCCATCCTAGGCATCCTGACCGCATCCACTTCTCGAGCCTTGGTCGCACCAGGTGTCTGGGTCTCTTCCCTTTTCCTTCTTGCCGTATACTGGGTCTGGCTCCCTTTCTGGTGGTGTTTCCAAAAGAGAGCGGGGATTCTATTCAAGCTTCTCGCTCTTCTCCATTTTCATATCTAGCTTGTATTTTCCCGTCTTCTATTCTAGCTTCTGTTTTACTCTCTACCTCGCTACTACTAAACTTGTCCTGGATGCCGCTTTAGGCGACCCTGCCAAAGACGTTTAAATCTCCATATTCCCCTCATTGTATTTGCATTCGGAGCGACATCATTGACAACATTGTCTTCTTTTGTTCCATTTATTTACTACCCAACACTACACCTTACTCTATTTCACCCTGTTTTACCGGAGCCTTACTTTTGTATAACAATCCCTTCCGGTCCTAGACTCCCAGTTATAATTTACAAGGCCCTTCGAGTTCCTTTCGACTAGCACTTCTTACACACTCAAGTCAGTGTGTGGGCCGTTCGCCACCATCGTCGTCTCTGCATTCTCTCTCTGGTCTTAGTTCGACAGGTACCATTACTCGCTCCAGTGTGAGATTGTGCGACTTCGTCACATAATTCCGGCACAGAACCGCTTCCTGTGGTTGTCTGTTGCTTGAGTTCTCATTGTCGCATCGTTTCCGTTCACACATATAACGATCGCTGTCTCATGGCTCATACCATAATGAGTAGACAACCTACCCAGCCACATAACAAAGAAAGCATGCCGGTCTCATCAACTCCCAGCCTTAACCACTTCCAATTTACTTTCAACTGTTCAGCTTCCAATTCTGGAGGGAATAGTTTCATCGAGCCAGACGTATGTCCTGCTATTTCTGCTGTTTTCTAAGTGAGACTTGCTGACAATTCTTGTAGCCAGACGCACAGAACATGTAAGCTACAGACTGTTATTTGGCAATTGTCCCATCAATTTCAGCTAACAAGGACAACAAGAGACTCGGAGTCTTTGACAGACAGCGTACAGAATTTTCCCGAAGAATTCGGCCGTACCTATCATGCCTACCGGGCCGGTTGTACGCTCAAGCAACCCATCCTTCACCGTCGACGTACTGACATCTTCCCAGCATACGCATTTCCCAATGATGAACTAGAACGCGAACGTCTAGAATTGCAAAATGAGGCCCTGGTAAAACTGTTCGGCGGACGCCTCTTCTTTGCGCCGCTGTCAGAAAGAGCCCCGCCTGTGAGCATACTGGATATAGCGACTGGAACCGGCGACTGGGCCATCAAGATGGGAGACTTATTTCCGCATGCAGAAGTTATTGCCACCGATCTTTCGCCAATACAGCCTCGAAACGTACCACCCAATGTCAACTTTTTCGTTGAAGACTCGTACGTGCTTTCGGTTTCAAGCAGCCGTCCCCGGCATCATAACTGACTATACGCCTTCTAGATCCGAGCCTTGGGACTACTCGCAGCCTTTCGACTACATACATACACGAGTTACCTCTGGGTGCTGGTCTAATTTTAAGGAGCAGATTGCGGACCAGGCATTCCAAACTCTGAGGCCAGGAGGCTGGTTCGAGTCTCAAGAGTATGATGCTAATGTCATGTGTGATGACGAAACTCTCACCCCAGACGGCCATCTTGCAACATGGTTTCGAGAAATCAACGAAGCTTCAGTATTGATGGGCCGACCGACAAACGTTGCTGCGACTGTTCGTGATGCATATGTCGAGGCGGGTTTCGTTGACGTTCAAGTGCGCATTTTCAAAATGCCCATGAACGGCTGGCCCAAGGATGAGCGTTTGAAAGATCTCGGCCGTATGTGGGAAAGGAACTTCCTAATGGGGCTCAGTGGTTTTTCTTTTGCACTCTTTAACCGTGTGTACGAGAGAACACCGGCGCAAATCGAGGTAAGTTCTTTACAGCACCTCCCAGTCCACACTCTAACTCACATGTTATCTCACAGGTTTCATTGGTTGATGTCAGACGAGAACTCATTGACACCCGAATCCATGCCTACATACCAATACACGTTGTAATCGGACGAAAGCCATTCCCTGGCGAGATATACACCCCAAGAACGCCGTTTACATGAAGAAAGGGGTTCGAAGTTATATATACCACCGACTTCAATGATATTAGATATGTCGAAGACGCAGGACCAATCGGAAATGGGGCATATCAAGCTTGGTATCCATCCGACTGAAAGAATGAGATGCAAGCAGTGTCTCCCCAGGCATTGGAATTTGACTTGGCGATTACATACCCATGATACCCAAACATAATGTGGAAACGATTCACATGACTAGAATAATATATTGTGTTCGCATTTATACGGGGAGCCAGTAGGGAGCCAATTGACGGCCCTGGATGTTGTTCGAACAATTTTGTTGACCATGTTTAATTGACTCCAGTCTCTGCTTGCAGCATCAGTGACCAAGACAGTAACTGTTCGCCGTTCCATATGGTACTCCAGTGTCTTGCACGTCCTAAGTAATCCGTCGGCAAAATGTTGTAGCCAGTTCACTGCTGATTCTATTCGGATTTCCTCACGAGCCACTCCAGCTCGCGGACTTGGTCCTCCTTTAACAACTCCTTGATACCTTGATGGGTTAGAAACGCGTGGTCTTCGTACTCGAAGCCGGGGACCACCGTTTCTGATATGAGAAGACCATCGGTTTCTGCTACATCTGTTTCATGACTTGGGTTCGATTCGTTGGGTAGCAGATAGCTTGCCTTCCAGACGTCGCCCTCGACAATCCATTGCAAGCGCTCACCTCGCTCAACTGCGTTTCCAACAACAAATGATTCGATGCGACCGTCAGGGTAGATGAGAACGTAACAGCCCCTTCCACGGTGCAGAGTGTGTATGACTCGGCTGCGGTTACGATGAAAGTTCCCCTTTGACTGACGTGGTGTGAGAAGGTAGAAGATTGTGGTTGAGAGACGACGTGTATTGGTACTATACCCCTCACGAGTACCGCCAGTGAGAGCAAGTGTTTGGTCTGAAAGAGGTTTGGATGAGTATGTTGAGGGGATTGTCGTAGGGTCTGCGTCCGTCTGGCGGAAGTAGCCGCCTTCGATGTGAAGCTCTAGTGAAAGTGCCTCGATAAGAGACTTTGATCGAGGACTCTCGGGTTCGGATGAGGTCGAGAATGAAGGTTTAATAGTGCTCAAATCGAGCTTGCTGTCGATAAAGTCACCCATATTGACTTTGATCGTCTTGCTACCGGATAAGAAGACTTTGAGATAGAGCCGGAGGAGAGATCTGTCTGAGATCGAAACAGATGAAGATGGTGCGAGATGCTTATATACCCCCTGGATGGACGTGATTAGGAGTGATTGATAAGCGCAGTACTAACGTGAGCTTACGTGTTTGGGAGCGTACAGTGAATGATATAATGTTCTTACGAGAAGAGTGATTAAGTGAAGGGCCTGATAAGAAGTATCATGAAACGATACCTTTTTGGTGGTGAAGATCCTTAGGGTGCTCAAAGAAGCTAGTATTGTGTTTGACAAGCAAGGATAGTGTAAGCTAGAGTCTGACCTCCAACTTGACGATAATCGAATAGAAAAAAGGACTGAGGGAATGATGAACTCGATACGATGATTTCTAACACTAGTTTGATTACGACGACTATTATATGATGTAAGATTTGCTCCAGGTAGAGAGCTACGGGCTGCCGAGGGTGATTCATAGCTTGGTGGTCAGGCCATGCCCGTGGGTTCAGAGTCATACAGAAGATACAATAATGAATGAAATGATGTTATCGTGTGATGAGCAAGCAGTGCATCTCTAGCCAACTATTAGATTTCGTACTGGGAAAACAACGCGTGATATAGTCAAGATGGTGATACTATCTCGGAATCAACCGAGAGAAGCAGTAACACAGCTTAGCGATGAATCATTTTCAGATCATGAGATATTGTGGAGTAAATGAGAAGTAAGTAGTCATCCATATCGAGCCTAAGTTAATAGGCTTAATATGTTTCATTGTTGACTTAATAACAAGTTAGACGTTTAATAGTGTGGAGGTTGAGTTCGTTGAATCTGTGCTACCTGCGGGTACGCATCTCTCCAGTGCTGTAGCCCACTAAGCCGCAGTGGGCAAAACTGTCTCAGTGTGGTCCCTGACAGTTCCCGGTAGCGGGGGAGAGCCTGGAGCATGACGCAAACGATGGAGCTTCGGTTTCTGACCAAAACACCAAAAAGTATCACCAGACATAAGCAAGCGCCCAATCGCCGAATTCCTGGCGCTGTTTGCTCCTCAGCAGGCCTGTCCAGCAACTCGCTTCCCCCACCAAACATTGCGTCTCGATAGACTCTTGAAAACCGACTGAAATCATTCCGATCGCCGACGCAGACAATGTCTGCCCCTCGCTTGTTCCGCCGTCCCGCCATTCTCCTCATACCATTTACTGCTACACTCTCTATCCCCCGCCAAAGACTCTTCTCGCAATGCCGATCTCGTCTCCAGCAGAATTCTGGAAGGGATATAGAAGAACGCTTACAAGCTGCACGACCGCTCGTCTCTCACAATGCTGCGCGCAGGTTCACACAAGCAGGCAGTAGTCGCAATTCACGTATCACAGTCATCGCGACTGTCGTCGCAGCCATTGGCTTTTACTTTTACAATTCTCAAACGGTGCCTGTGACTGGTCGACGGCGGTTCAATTTTCTTTCTGACTCCATGGTTGCTCGCGCGCATTCGAAAGCAGCTTCGCAGATCATTGAGCAGGTCAGAGCGCAGGGTGGGCATTTCTTGTCCGATTGGGATCCCAGGACGATTTTGGTCAAGAGGGTTATGAAGAGACTGATTCCTGTGAGCGGTATGACGGATCTTAATTGGGAGATTTTCGTGATAGCCGATAGTCGTAAGCTGTCCCGCTCACAATGACTAACTAGTATGGAGGAAATGCTGACAATTTTGGGATTAGGTACAGCTAATGCTTTTGTCCTTCCGGGAGGCAAGGTTTTTGTGCATAGTGGCATCATCAACGTTTGCAGAAGTGAAGATGCCCTTGCTGCGGTGCTGGGCCATGAAATAGCACACAACACAGCTTCACATGCTTCGGAACGACTTTCAGCTGCGTGGGTTGGAAACTTGACAGCGGGAAGTCTATTTTTTCTCGCTGGAGCACTTCCTGGTCTTGCGCTGTTTGGACTCTGGAACGTTGTAGGAGGGTACTACTTGCAAGATCTGCTCTTTTACCTTCCCATGGGACGCAAGCAGGAGAGCGAGGCTGATTACATCGGGCTGATGATGATGGCCGAAGCATGCTATGATCCCAGGGCAGCTCTGGGCTTTTGGCAACGTATGGATGCCCTCCAGCACGCCAGCGGACAAGAGGCGCCAGAGATGCTGAGTACTCATCCATCGGTAAGTTTTCTTTTACGATGGCATAAGATAAATGGAACTGACGCAAGGTAGAATGAACACCGCATCACAAAGATTAGCGAGTGGCTGCCACAGGCCCTTGAGAAGCGGGCAGAGAGCGATTGCCGAGGAACAGCAGCATTTGCGGATCGTTTCCGCGAGGCGATTCGAAGACGATCTGCTACAGTTGTGGTATAATGAGATTATCGTGGTTACATACAAACTAAACTTGTAAATTCCAGTAAGGGCATATCTATAGAACCTAGCTTGGCATAAGAAGAACTGCAGTTTTGGGTAGAGTATGAGGGCGGCGTCATTCGAAAGGGTTTGATTTGGATAGGCAAGCATCTAATCATTTTCGATGAGTATGCATGACTTTCTAACTTATATCATAAACAAGAATTATTGATATTCATATGTACATGGGTATTAATGCCCGTTCCTGATGACGCCGAGGTTCCTTGAGCTTTCATTACAACTGCCTTGATTTGATAGGCCTGAGCTCCCCCCGCTTAGCGGCTCCCTAGTGGATTTCCCCAGGCTCTCCCCAGCCCCAAGCCTACTGTAATAGGGAAAAGTACAGCTCGTGACCGTGAACCGAGGCAAAGTTGCCCCCACCTGCCGGGAGCGTCCCCGGAAAGAACTCCTTGTTTTCTTTCCCAGCTTTCCTTGTCTTTTTCCATCTATTCAAACTCATATTTACGATACTATCTCTTCATCTTTTCTCACAACTTGAAGCTGTAACCATAACCCGTATTTCATCTACTTCATCACCATGAGCGAGACATACACCACCGCCGAGGTCCAAAAGCACAAGGACGAGGCCAATGGCTTCTGGCTTATTGTCGAGAATGACGTTTACGACGTTACAAGTACGATGCTCCTCTCACTCGTAGCTGAGAGTTGACTCATACTGACTTTCACCTGCAGACTTTATTGATGAGCACCCTGGCGGCGCCAAGATCCTCAAGCGTTGGTCTGGAAAGAATGCCACCAAGGCTTTCTGGAAGTATCACAACGAGGGCGTCCTGAAGAAGTATGGCAAGGATCTCAAGATTGGTGCTGTTGGCGAGAGCGCCAAGCTATAAAGGCCATTTCAACCAGCCTCTAGGGCTTTACTTATGAGCCGGCTGCGATGCTTTGTTTATTTTGGCTGTATTTATTCTGATTTATTTGTACGGCATGGCGTATACCATATATCGGATGGGGAACTTGATGGGCGGATCTAGAATAGGTTGGAGGAGCATCCTGGAACTAGTGATGGATGACTCGATACACTTTCTATAGACCGAATCTCGACAAAGAAATATTGGATTTACAAATTACATACATATTCAGAAAAGATACATTTGCTTAAACCTTTCGACGCTTGTATCTCTAGGCCAGGTTCTTATCGTCGCGTGGATACCTTCCAAAATGGTATCCTCGGAGATGGACACGATAGTGACAAATCAGCACTATTAAATCCTTCCGTCTTACCTATTTCAACTAACGTTAGAACGCCGCGATTTGCGGCTTAAGCGGCAATTTCAAGCGGGGAGTTATAAGACCAGGCGTGTGTCAGTATTGCTGAGAACATATATAAAAAGGAGACTCTCAGCGAATTGCAACTATCAACCAAACAAAAATGAGTGACTTATTCAACCTTAAAGCACAACGGGCCCGTCTGTCCCGTCGTCAGGGCCCCGAGCCGGGCTCCGCTCCAGCTCCCACTCTCCCAGAGGCTTCGGCCATTCAAACAGCTGAAGCCAAGCTTCCGCGTCCAGGCTCGGAAGATTATCTTCGAGGTCTCTCACAAGAAGAAGTTGTGCGCCATATCACCGAGGACGTTGTTCCAGCCTGTAACGGCCAAGGCAGCTCATCTCGATACTATGGCTTCGTCACAGGAGGCACTCTGCCCATTGCCGAATGGGCAGACAACGTAGTCTCTCGAATGGATCAGAACGTGCAAGTTCATCTCCCAGCTCAGACTATCGCCACGACGTTGGAGGATTCAGCGCTTCAGATGCTTGTTTCGCTCCTCAAACTCGGCGATTGGAAGGGTCGGACTTTCACGACTGGGGCTACCGCTAGCAACGTCCTAGGACTCGCATGCGGTAGGGAAGCCATCTTGGAAAAGCGAGGACAAAGCGTCGGCGAGGTTGGCTTGCTGGCGGCATGTCTTTCAGCTGGTGTCAAGGAGCTCCAGATCCTCACAAGTGCAGGCCACAGCTCTTTGTCCAAGGCCGCCAGTATAGTTGGCTTCGGTCGAGGCTCCGTAAAGGAGCTGAGACTTAGTGAGAGTGAACCATGGAGGCTAGATCTTGATGCTTTGGAGAAGGAGCTTCAGAGGAGCGATGTGGCCAGTGTGATTGCGCTTAGTGCTGGCGAAGTCAACACAGGTCGTTATGCCTTGACAGGTATCGAGGAGATGCGCAGAGTGAGGGACTTGGCGGATAAGTATGGAGCGTGGATCCATGTTGATGGAGGTAAGATACTTTCAGACGCTCCGAAATGTGGTTGATACTGATATGTTTAGCTTTCGGTATCTTTGCTCGTGTTCTTCCTGATCAGGACGATTACAAGACTCTTCAAAAGCGTGTAGAGGGTATTGAGCTGGCGGATAGTATCACTGTCGATGGTCACAAGATTCTCAATGTTGTAAGTCTTTCACGCCACTGAACTGTCCGCCGTCGATCTAACTTGACATATAGCCCTACGACTGCGGCATGTTCTTCACTCGATCACCCGCCATTCTCCAATCCGTTTTTACGAACCCCAATGCAGCATATCTCTCAGGCGGCGCATCCACCATCCCCTCGCCTCTCAACATCGGTCTCGAAAACTCACGCCGATTCCGCGCTCTTCCAGCCTACGCTGTCCTCCTCAGCGAGGGCCGTCGAGGAATGGCAAAACTGATTGGTAACATGATAACTCTATCCCGTCAAGTTGCCGCTTTTCTTCGGGATTCAGAACACTACGAGCTGCTCCCCAACGATGGAGCTGGCTTGGATGAGGTTTTCATGATTGTTCTGTTCCGTGCCAAGGACGCAAAGTTGAACGAAAACTTGGTGCAGAAGATTAATGAGACGAGACAAATGTATGTGAGCGGCACGAGCTGGAAGGGCGAGAAGGCAGTGCGTGTGGCCATATCTAACTGGATGGTGGATGTGGATAATGACTTTAAGGTTGTGACTTCTATCTTGACTCACGTGGCTGAGGGTAAAGAGTTTAACATCGAGGATTGTTAGGACAGAGGCCTTTTATAGACTACCATAGATTTCATGCTGCACAGCCGAGGTGTTCTATTTGGGCTGACATCCATGTCTACTTATTTGCATTATTGAGTGTAAAAGATAGGGGTTCTCAATGTGATGCTCAGGGGCGTTTGCTCTACAACATATTGAACCGGATTGATCATATCATCCTCAGAAACATTCGCCCATCTGACTAACATGCACCACAGCCAGTATATCGACATAATTCCTAATGCCCTCTACAATATATTCAACCTGCCAACACATCTAGCGTGGCTATAGTACAAACTAGGTGCCGCACGTGGTAGATACACATGTTGATGATGTCCCATTCTCCCATATCTCATAAATTGAGAATTGAAGAGATGTTGTTATCTCTAGGGGTCGCTGGATTGTCTGAGAAGTCTGGTATTGCGGTGCGATAGTTGATGCTGTCCCCAATAACCAACGTTCTCTGTTCGTGGCCGTCTAGCAAATACGAAAAGGAGTCATCGCATATTTGAAGAATTAGCAGAGTAGGGTCGTTAAACCTGTGAGACAAATCGATAGAGCAAAACCCAACTTGATGGGTGCGGATCGAGTGACATATATTAAAATCGGTATCTATGGCCTGAAACTGCGACTTCGAGATCGTGGCAACAGAGCAAAAAAAAAGAAGCCCGGCCCGGTGTTCGAACTTGCAGGCAAAAACGAAGAGTGACCGAGGGAGAGAGTGGTTTTTAGGTGGAGTTTGTTTGAGAGTTTGTAGGTTTTAGGTAGATACCACTCGGCCACTCTTCGTTGGGGATATGACAGCAATTCTGATATATATCCTTTACCCGGGGGCTGCTGACAAAGGAGCCAAAAAAAAAGAAGGCAGAGTCTGGTTTCGAACCAGCAAAACGAAGAGTGGCCGAGGGAGAGTGGTTTTTTAGGTAGAGATTGTTTGAGAGTTTGTAGGTTTTTAGGTAGATACCACTCGGCCACTCTTCGTTATGGGTATGACTGCAATTTGGACATACATACCATTCCTGGCAGTTCACTGTCCGCGTTGAAACGAAAAGAAAGAACAGCGCCCACAGCAATATGTCCTCAGCTGTGCCATAGCAACTGGTGATGAATATACATTGCATCAGGCCTATCGCTGCCTTTGGAGAAAAAGAAAAGGAGTCGAAATCATAGCAGTGTCTCCAGCAGTACAGAAGTAGTTCTCTGATGTGTGTGCCTTGCCTGGTGTCCATCGTTGCTGTGAAAAGAGTCGGACGATCGAGTCTGGCTTTGGACCCGAAAATTGCAAAAAGATAAGGCGTGGTCGAACGGGGAGAATGTGGTTTTAGGATTTTTTAGGTAGAGATTGTTTGAGAGTTTGTAGGTTTTTTTAGGTAGCGTATCCCGCTCGACCACCCCTTATCGAAAGTAGAACCAGCAATTCTGATATATATACCTTGCTGGGGGCCCATCTGTGGCGCAAAAAAAGAAGATGAGGTCTGGTTTTCGAACCTGAAATTCCAAAAGATAAGGGGCGATCGAACGGGGAGAATGTGGTTTTAGGATTTTTAGGTAGAGATTGTTTGAGAGTTTGTAGGTTTTTTTAGGTAGCGTATCCCGCTCGACCACCCCTTATCGAAAGGAAACTGAGTAAATTCGGTATTTAAGCCCTAGCTGCGAGGGCGGTCGTCGATGCGCATTCGCGGTGAAGAACAAGTGAAGTGAAAAATTCCAGCGCTCCCAGTAAAAATCGATCGTCGTTGTCCGCTTCCCATCTCTCCATGACCACTTTAACCAAACTTCTTGGAACCACCCTTTGTTGTCGACCTCTTATCCGTCGACTTCTTCTCTCCCTTCTTCTTCTTCTGACCTAGTAGCTCCAAATGTCCCGCGCGCTCGCCGAGGAGCTTTTCGGTTTGTGCTGTCATGCCGCTTGTGAATTTCCTGTGGACCTTGTCGATGTTTTTCTTCGTCTGCTTAGGCTTGTGCACCTTTGATGCTTGACGCTTGGAGTGGACGGCTTTGGTGGGAACCGCTCGACCGAGGTTCTTGACTGTGCCTTGAGCCATTCTGGTGATTGATGGTGGGTATGTGTGGTAATTGGTGAGGAAAGGTTGGAGATGGAGAAGTGAAGTTTAGGATGGGAAGGTTGGTGGGGAAAAATAAAAATCGAGGTGAGCATAGCGGGGCTCCTTCACCGAGCCTTCACCGCGGTAGGGAAAGGACCCCCTGGGTGTTCAAGTGCACTGATGATTGGCCAGGCTTCTAAATGCCTATGATGGGACTACTCAAATTTGGTATTAAGATGCGGATTAATTCAGTCATAGACAGTGAATTATGTATACTTCTATCAATATGCTAGTGGAGTCCTTGAAGTGGTATCCTGACGTTTCCTTAAATTTGTAGGAACAATTATGGTAAAACTATGCATTATTATAAGCTCCAGAGCTTGACACTACCACCCATCACCCCAACCGTCATCGTCATCCGCCTCCTTTGGCTTCATATCAATCTTCTTTGCTACAACTGGCTTAGCTGCGGGCTTGGCCACAGGCTTCTTACCCGCCGAGGACTTGGACAGGCCTTTCGGTAGGGGTTTGGCGTTGCCTGATTTCTTTTGTGACTGCGCAGCTAACCAACCCGCAAAATCAGGCTCACAATCTTCGAATGGGGTGGCAGATGCAGCTGTGGCTGCGGGTTGCTTTGAAGACTGCCCGGGCGTATCGAAACTGTCAAAGTCGTCGTTCATGTCGCCCCAAGAATCCCCAACATCGTCGCCCTCGTCTGCAGGTAAGAAAGAATCGGCTACCACACTTGCGGTATGTGACGAGTTGCGTGATAGGGGTGCTGGAGGTGACTTTACTGCTTGGCGGTGCAGTGAAGAGGCAGTACCAGTTGTTGGCTTCTTGTGTTCGGAGCTAGCTGAAGGAGCTGGTGCTGGTGAGGCAGTACGGGAGTCTGACTCGGCATGAATCTCACCTGCAGCCGCAGAGATCTTGTTTGTGAAAGATGAGATTGCCCACCCTGCCCAACCGGCCGCGTTGTTTTCGTTTGGCTGAGGTGTGGCCATTCGCGGGGCCGCACCATCAGCAGCCTGTGGTGGAGGCAGAACTGTGTCGGGCATAGACGAAGCCGCCTTCTTGATCTTTTGAAGATAAACCTCCATAGTGCGAGTCGCAGAATCACGGATAATCTTCTCCTTGTCGATCAAGGCAGGAGAGATTACAGGCAGAATTCTGCAAGCCGCATCCTCGTCCGTAAAATATTCTGCTGTGGCCCCCAAAGCCATCAAGGAAGCATTCCTGGCATGGACAAAAGGATCCCTTAGTGACCTTGTAAAAGCAGCTATAAGGACCTTGGACCGCGATGAAGCGCCCAGGTGCTTAGCGATCTTTCCCAGGCAGATGGTTGTGTTTGTACGAATACCAGGCTGCTCGTCATTCGCTGTTCTCGCGAGCTGTTTGAGGAGGTCACCGTTGATTGTACGGTCCGAAAGTTTTGTAATAATAACAAGCACCGACTTGAGGGTCTGCTCCCTCACTACAGGTGTTACGTCGGTGAAACCGGTAATCTATAATGGTCAGCCTTGCTTCTCGAACCAATGACGGGGGACGTACTAATTGTGGGAAGATCTTGTCATTGACGATCTTCTGTGAAAGCTGATCAATCATCAAAGGGAGGTTGTCTAGCAAACACACTCGGATGGCTCGATCAGGGTTTCCGAATAGACGGATGATAAAGGGCGTGATCTTCGAGTCAAAGTCTTCTTTGGAAATCTTGGCCGCAATCTTAAGAACCACAGAGACAGCTCTGGGACCTCCGCCGCCAAATTCGGCAGATTTCATCAACTCGGGCATCACCTTTAATTTGAAGAATTCTTCAGGGAAATCATCGCTGATTTCGTCCAGGCCTCTATTGGACACGTTAGTAAATGGTTGAAATGTGCGTGTTGAGGACGTACGCAAGAAACTCTTCTCGTTCATCAGGGGTCTTGATATCCAGGTTGTCGATACCCTCCGTCAATTTGATTAGAGAACTGTCAAAGAAAGAACCGCTTCTGTTTCCTTGGTCTAGGAAAGCACCCACGCTGATTCGAGCCTTGGGGTTGGCGTTGCACAGGCGCTTGTAGCTGGACTGCATTGAAGGGGGAACATTCTTGGTCTGACCAGCTTGGTCAGTTGCGATGTACTCGCCGTTGAAAACTTCGAATATTAAGGTTCCAAGATTGAAAGCGTCGACTGCTGTGTGGGGATTCTTCTTGATAACGTCCCATCCACCCTTGGCCAACTCAGGGGGGGTATATCTTGCAGCGTCGGGAACCAAGCTTCCGTATGTCTGATTTATCGATTAGATCCAGTATCGCAATGCATATCGGGGCGACTTCTTACGTAGATGATAGATTCGTCATCCTTCAGGCTGCTGAGAACGTCAAATCCACCCAATTTCCACTCGCCACTCTCTGAAGTATAGATCGATCCGACTTTGATGCTTCCGTGGATGGAGGAAGCGTCGTCGTTGATGAATTTTAATGTACGCTGCATACAATTAGCACCCGTTTAATAATTCAGCATACGGGCAGCCATACTGCAACGCTATGAAGACCCCATTTTATCGTCTCGGGGCTGAGACTCTTTCTTCGAACGTCCCATCGCAGGGGTACCACTCGTTCGGTCGCGATGTAGATGTATGTTTCCGTCTAGCAAGCATGGTCAGCGCGATGCGCCATGTATGGTTTTGTCTGTGATCATACTTCGACAGCGTCTAGAACTTTGATCACGCCTGGATGTCGCAATGTTCGGAGCTTCTTTAGGGCATTCTTGGCTAGGGGTAGCTGGGATCGATTGGTAGTGATATCAAAGGAAAAGATGCTGCAGTTTGATCCGTCTTCCTGTTGATAAGCTGTTAGCAACAGCATACCACGTAGTGCGATGCACTCTCGAGCTTACTCTCTTGGTACCGTTGTACAATGTCCAGATGGACTCGTCGATATCGACCTTGTCGCCAAAATTGTAGGGGAATGGAGGACCTTGTGCGATGGCTGATGCCACAGCAGACTTGAGAAAGTTCATCCCAGGATCGCAAGTATTGGGTAGAGATATATGAAGGTATTTGGCGAGTCTTGTCGCAGATTGGCTTATATACAAACAAAAGCGCTAAGTGTAGACGATTATCTTGGGTTTGAGTCGCAACGTGGTTATTGGCGTTGTACGCCAGTCAAGGAGTTAAAGTCCCCCCGCGCTAGCGCCTAAGGAGTTTAGGAGCTGGCTGGCAAGCTGGGCAGGTATCTACAGGTACCCAGGCGGAACAGCCCGAACCTAGGTATGGAGGGGCATTCAGCGTCACCTAATCCCGGGCACTAAACCAAGATATTCAGCGACTACCTAAGTCCATTATAAGGTTCCATACAAGATTGACAATCCTCCGTACGTGTTAGAATAAATATGCCCTGTAGGACTTATAAATAGGTAGTGCGTTGTCTTCTGTAGAAGAGTTCCATAGGTTAGTACTCAGACCTGAGTACCTACTAATTGTAACGACCCGACCTACCTCTAAGGGAGGTAGGCTCATCTGCTCGTTATAGGGACGTAACGGGGCTCCGGGGCGGAACAATTAGTGTTCCAGGCGAGTTGCCAGGTCAAGCAGATGATTATTTACAGCGATGGCCCGTGGGGGGTTCCTGCCAAATGCTACACTCATCTGGGCGCTTGGGCCAGCCGCCTCCAAAGCCAACGCGGTTGGTTGGTACCGTGAATCACGGTCATTGGAGGCTCTATTTCCCTCGTTATGTGCTTGCCATTCTATTTCTTTGTTCGACCTGGAGGCGCTTCTTTCAACTGCATGATAGAGGCAGTCAACATAGTCGCGCATTGTTTACTGCGGACAGGGCAGGAGCCTCGTCGGAGCGCGTTTCCCACCGTTCGTTCGATCCTAACTAACTTTTCCGCAAACTATTTCAACCTTTGATTACCTCTGCTATTTATCTCCATCCAATAACGACTTGCGCATACCTGCATGCTGTACGACGGCAATCGCATTCGTTCGCGCGCACGGCACAGCTCTTAACGCGGGTGCAACGACCGACTTCCTTGACCGCACGGGGAAGACGGTCGCGGATCTAGGTATGTCGCAAATATTCCTCATGCCCTTTCTCCTTTTATATGTCGAATGATGCCCATGGTAAAAGGTCTGACTGAACGGAACCCTTCTGGTCGCACTACCTCTTCTCTGAACCCGTTCATGACACTGTTGTCTCAATCAACCTTGCCATATCATATCGTGCCCCAAGCTAAAAAGCTCTCTTACACTCCCCCTTGTTTGCAGAGTGCCGGGGCCGGTCATATTAGAGTTTCCTCAGTCGCAACATGGAGTCCTCTTCCTCGTCTCTGCCACGGATCTTGACCAAAGGCCGCGACTGACAGCAGTTATACTGCGACGAAACGGCTCAGAGAAGAGATGGTAGCAACCGCTGGGTGCCTAGCTTGACGGCCACTCAAAACTGAAAAGATCTGACTCGACTCTCGCTTCGATATTTACTTGGCTTGCGCATCATGATACACGAATCTAACATACATAATTTACAGGAAAGTATCAATATATCAATCTCATGGTTCAACCGAGTCGCAAAACTCTGCGCTTGGTGGAACAGACTTACCGCCTGGTCCATCCAAGTGGTACTCGATGAATTCTACTTCCCGCATAGGCGGCACCTGCGCAGCTCCTGGCTGTTATAATACTGTCTTATTCAGCTTAACGGTATTTTGCTCATCGCACCAATCACTTGGACAGTTGCCTCCAGCCAATAATGAACACAGTGCAACAAGTCAACCAGGGTCATCTCGACCATCAGGCAGAGTTTTGACTGCGAAAAGGGGCCGCCAACCGTTCTGGAGGCCTGGCTCACGGAACCCAGTTAGGTCTCGAGAAGCTTCTCGTGAATCCCTCGGTACCAGACCTGACACCCAAACTACACAACCAGACATCACCCAATCGGGAAAGAGAACTACTTCTGCCCAGTTTTTGACACGGCGAGGCGATGGCGAAGAACAGGAAAAGCACGACACTATCCGAGGGTGGAAAGAGGAGGACACAGTCAGTAATTGGTTGAGCGAAAAGAGTAGCTCAATAGATCGGTCTACGAACGCTGCATTGCAGACAGGGACTGCTAAGAAAGTCATCGCTACTCGGATAGATTTGCCCGATACCTCGAGCTTGCCACGAGCTCCCAAGATAGATTATCAACCCGCGCTAAAAAAGTCGGCCAGTATAACACGCGAGTATGCTGTCGTTAAACGGGTGATATCGCCCGTCGCAAAGAAGGAACCGCCTCTGCCAACTTGGGGACCGAAGCTGGATACGAAGAGGAGTGGGCATGACCCTCTGTCATTCTCCTCCAAACGTTCTACTCCGACAGCAAAAGAGCCACTGGAGGATCTGCTAAATGTGGCGAAGTCTGCTATCAATAGTGAGCCAAAGCGCTCACAGAGGCTCAGCCCGCGATCAACGGTTTCGTCCAAAGTCCTCAAGAGGCCAAATAGGCCACATGAAGTTGTTTCATGGTCAAAACAACCAGAGAAGGCACTGCCGAAGAAGACATCGTCCATGAAGGCTTCACCTAAAAAGGAACGCCCTTCGCAAGATATACAACTGCCTAAAGTGCGCGCCAGGACTGATAATGGGGTGAACAAGGCTGGTATAAGTGACAGTTCGAATAAAACAACCGCTCAATCGATACAAGCAGCACTATTGTCATTAAGGACCAAAGCAGACACCGACAGGGAGAAGCCGTTGGACACTTTTGACCCAGTCGCATTTGATTCGATCATCTATCGACAATCTCGCTTGCGTCCACCTCCTGGCGTCCGCTTGTCTTCCGGCATTGTTAAGAACGGGTCAGCGTCGCGTAAAAGTGAACGAGTATATCTCCCCGTGAATCCAGCGATCCATCAAATGCATAAGAGGTCTCAGCATTGGTACAAGCAGAAATGCGAAGAGATCAAAAGACGCCCCAGCCGAAAGGCCTGGTTTGGTAAGGTTGAGCCAAGGCTGCGCTGGTTGCGCGCCGAAGAAGAAAGGCTGGAGCAGAGCCGTCAAAATGCCCAAAATGACGGAACTATGCCCCCTTTCAAGCCTCCCGAACCGCGATGTTTTAAGCAGATCTTGGATTTCGGAGACGTGCCTGAAAAGGAACTGCCCGTGCATGTACGCAGGAATCCCGCATGGTTAAAGGCATGTGCCTGGCTCCGAAAGTGCGAGGAACAGACTCAATACCAGCATCAGATGGATAAATCTAAAAAGGAAGCAGAGCGCTACTTCGAGATAAATTTTGGCGCAGGCTTATGATAATAATGCTTGATGAAATTATATGAACAAGGGTCCATTCTGACGTAGTCTTCGAAAGATTTCGCACGCGTACAACAGACGCGAAATAGACTTACTATGTACCTAAGAAATACTACAGTTGACAACACAGAGCAACTTGAGAAGGCTCCAGCTCACGCTGAGAGTCCAAATTAAAATAAATAAAATAAGAAGCACATCTTTCAACTTTGGAATGGAATAGCTAGAAGATAAGAATGACTACTGGTATTGCTTGTTGGTATATACAATCTATCGCTTGGACATTTTTCACCCATCCAATAAACGCCCCTATTTTCTCCTTGCCCTGACCTACTCAAAGGCCATTAAATACTTCACTTGTCAAATCAGAATATGAACAGATTTTTTACAGTGACAACATGTGTACATATTCAAGCTTGATGATTAGTGCTCAACTTAGATGCCCTTGGACAGCAAGTTGAGGGCACTACCGGCGAGAATGAAACCAGCCTGGTCCTTGGTGACGGCGTGCTTGGTGGGGATGAGGACCTCCTCGCCAGAGGACTTGGTGACACGAAGCTGCACATCGCCCTTGCCGCCGTTCTGGAGCATCTCGTAAAGACCGACAGTGGCGACCTCGTCACCAGCGGCGATCTTGTCGTAGTCAGCCTCGTTCTCGAAGGTCAGAGGGACAACGCCCTGCTTCTTGAGGTTGGTCTCGTGGATACGGGCAAAAGACTTGGTCAAGACAACGCGGGCACCGAGGTAGCGAGGCTGCAGGGCAGCGTGCTCGCGGGCAGAACCCTCGCCGTAGTTGTGCTCAGCAACAACTAGCCACTCCTGGCCGCGATCCTTCCAGAGCTGACCGAGCTCGGGAATGGTGTGCTTGGAGCCATCGAGATCGTAAGCGGCGTTGACTTCGCCAGTCTCCTTGTTGATGGCAGTGTTAAGAGTGTTGGTGCTGATGTTGGGCAGATGGCCCTTGTACTTGAGCCAGGGGCCGGCGGCAGAGATAGTGTCAGTGGTGCACTTGCCGGTGACCTTGACGAGGACGCGGAGGCCTGAAAGATCGGATGAGGGGAAAGCAGGGAAAGGATCAAGGAAGGCCAGACGCTCAGAGGTAGGAGAGATGGCGATCTTGGTGTTAGGGTCAGGCTCTTGAGACAGGACGCCCAACTCGGCGTTGCCAGACTCGAAGGGGGTCTGGGGGCCCTCGAGGCCATGAGGGGGGGAGAACTTGAAGTCCTTACCTTCGGGGGTCTTGATGCTGTCAGTCACAGGGTTGAAGGTGGTAGATCCAGCGAAAGCCATAGCGGTAACGATCTCGGGGGAGGCGAGGAAGTTCATGGTATCAGGGTTACCATCGTTACGACCACGGAAGTTTCGGTTGTACGAGGTCAAGATAGCGTTGCTGGTGCCCTTCTCAACACCATCCTGTCGCTTCCACTGACCGATACAGGGGCCACAGGCGTTGGAAAGAACAATACCGCCGGCCTGCTGGAAAGTCTGAAGAGTACCGTCTCGCTCAAGAGTAGCGCGGATCTGTTCACTTCCAGGGGTGATGTAGAAGTCAGCAGCGGGCTTGAGGCCAGCCTTCTGGGCATCCTTAAGCAGACTCTCAACTCGGGTCATATCCTCATATGAACTGTTGGTGCAACTGCCGATGAGACCAGCAGAGAGGAGTTCGGGCCATTCCTGCTCCTTGACAACCTCCTTGAACTTGGAGAGGGGTGTAGCCAGATCAGGAGTGAAGGGTCCGTTAATGTGAGGCTCAAGAGTGGATAGGTCAATGGTGATGAGGTCGTCGTACTCGGCACCCTCATCGGCCTTGAATTGCCATCGGGCATCGGGGTCAGAGCTGTTGCCAGCAAAGCTCTCGAGAGCCTCTATGTTCTTGTTGGCCTGCGATCGTCGAGTCGATTCAAGGTATCTTGCTGAGGCCTTGGTGTAAGGGAAGATTGAAGTGGTAGCACCGACTTCGGCGCTGGGTAACAAGTTAGCATAATAAACAGAGTTTAGCCCGTTTGACGTTTAACTTACCCCATGTTGCAAATGGTAGCCATACCGGTGGCGCTGAGGCTATCAACGCCCTCACCAAAGTACTCAATGATGGAGCCTGTACCACCACGAACAGTAAGGTGGCCAGCGAGACGCAGAATGACGTCCTTAGGAGAAGCCCAGTTGCTCAGCTTGCCGACAAGGTGCACACCGAGAACCTTAGGGGCCTTAAGTTCCCAAGGAGCACCAACAAGCGCCTCAACAGCATCGGCACCACCGACACCAATAGTGATTGTAGAAAGACCACCGGCGTTAGGGCTGTGAGAGTCGGTTCCGAGCATCATCAGTCCAGGAAGAGCGTAGTTCTCGAGAACAGTCTGATGAATAATGCCAGCGCCAGGAGGCCAGAAGTCCATTCCGTACTTGCGAGCGGCAGACTCAAGGAAGTCAAATACCTCCTTGTTGGTCTCAATACCAGCAGACAAATCATCCTTGGCACCCTTGGATCCCACAATCAAGTGATCACAGTGAATGCTTGCGGGAATAGCAGGCTTGGCGAGGTTACAAGACATGAACTGGAGGATGGCCATCTGAGCAGAAGCGTCCTGCATGTTCACACGGTCGGGATTGAGACGCAGGTTAGCCTTGCCACGGATATCTCGTCCATTTTCGGTGTTGCTGAGCAGCGACTCCTCGGGGTTGTCGAGATGGCTGTAGAGGATCTTCTCGGCAAGTGTAAGACGCTGCTTGCCGAGCACACGACGAACATCAGTGTACTTGGTGTAGAGTTTCTCGTAGGTAGGAGGAAGAGACTTGACGGAAGAGAAGTTTCTCCTTGAGTTCTTGTTGGAAGAGAGAACAGCAGTCGATCGAATAGCGTTGGGACCAGAGCGTCGCAAGAGTTGCTGTACAAGTCAAGAGTCAGCCATGGTGGTTTCTTGTTGATTATTACACAAAATAATCCAATTGAAGTAGAGACTGTGATTGAGATTACTACTCACCGTCATGGCACCGCCTGAGCGGCTAGCGATCTCCATTGAAACCATGATGGGCGATACACGGTGACTATGAAGAATAACTGTTCGGGTTCTCCTTCCAATGTCGAGATGTTCCCTTGTAATTGGTGGGGGCGAAGTCGGGGCGGAAATTTTAAACAATTGTAAATTCCCGGGACCGGATTGGAGATTGATTTTAGATCCGGGGGATGTGGGACATCATGGTCCGAACACCGGCGGGGAAGCGTCAAAGTTATCCACTACCTACTATCAGGCAGTCTGGATGGAAAATAGAGAGGATATATGATGGGGTGCAGTAAAAGCCCGAGGAAAATCAGAATTATCTATCATACACATAAAGTAGGTATTCATCTTGAGAGCATTAATTACAGCTTGCTCATTCTTCCATTACCAAAAGGCGCCGTCCATTCGCCTAACCAGAGTTGTCGGCCAAAGCAGCCGATCATCATTCTCGTTCAAATACATGTCTTCTAGTAAGAGACAACTCCATCTGCGTCTTCTAGCCAAAGCCCTGCCAGGTCCTTTGCCAATCCCAATCGCAACTTTCGTAGGACATCCTCGCCCTTGCTTGTTGCAATCCATCCCTTCCTCCAATCCCAACCCCTGTTCACCTTTGCGCCGGCAGAGATTGACTTGTGCAGGTGGTTCACCAAAACAGAGCTTCCTGTCATCATGAAACTTCCACCTAGGTTACCTGTCGATTTGGCCATCAGATCTTGAGGGGTGGAACCCTTCAGCCCTTGTGCAGATGCCAACACAAGGTTGAAAAAGTCGTCGCACGCTGAGTAAACTCTGTCACCAACTGTCTGAATATCTTCAATGGCCTTCAGTAGGATGTCGATCTGTGAGAGTGTAATAACGGCCGGTGACTGGTTGATAAAGACCGTGGCCTCTCCCAGGAGAGCCAGTAGGAAGTCTTCGCTTACTACTGAGTCCCTTGTGTCGTCGTAAAGTCCACCGCGGATATTGTCGTCGGAGCTAGAGATGACAGCCACCAATGCGGATGCAGCTTGCTTCTTCAGCTTTAGGGCTTTAGTAGATGAAAGATTATCGAGGTCTTCAGCATCTCGTAGTTCGTAAAACTTGCGTAGTGTGGCATAACCACTAAGCATTCGACCAAGTAGTTGAGCAGCTTCCAAATCTTGCTTGGCTCGCTTCTCCAAAGTCTCGGTTCGCTTTCGTAGCAAGTCCTTCAACTCCTGGTCGAGATCCTTCTCGGAGGGATACACCGTAGATTGAACAAGCGAATAAGACATGAGGAGGTTCAGCACCTCACGAACCTTGTCTGGTCGATGAGATAGTGCGTAGTACCATAGAGCCTCTCCATATCGATGAGACTCCTTGGAAAGAATCTCGGCAAAGGTCTACTTCAAGTTAGCTAGGATCAGTGATGCAAATGCATTATTCTTACCTCTGCTGTTTCCTCGGCGTAATTAATCATGCCGAGATCGTTCAGTATCGCCCAAATCTTGTCAACAGTAGGCCCCGAGTTCTCGGTAAGCGTATCGAGAAGGTCTCGAAGAAGCTCACCGACGGTTTCCTCTGATTTCTCAGGCGAATCCATTCGACCCAAGACCTGAATGGCCATTTCCCATCCGTCGCGCTCCGGTGACAGTTCCTCTATTCCTGCCAGTTCCCTAGCGTACAGGACAAGAGTTGTGTCTTTGATGCCTTCCAGCTCATCGGGTCCTGGTTGTGTTACTCCCAATAGCGCAAGATCATCCATGTCAAGGCTATCGGTAGGGAATAAACTGGGGACATCGGGAGCGGGTAGCCATTCGCCAAGCGATGCAACTTCTGCTACAGTGCATGCTAAGGGTAACGACCATATTCTCAAGAAACCCAGCACGGCATTAACGTTGCCTTCAAAGGCAGAGGCCACCGCAACCTCGACAGGGTTCATGACATTAGGGTTGAGGTCTGATCCGGTCACCATGTGGAAGGCGGTTGCCAATCGGTCAAAGTAGTCTTCGGAACCCGCGAATCGTGACGATGCTCGCAATTGCGATTGTGAGAATCTGAGCGCTTTATGGCGTTGGTTTCCGTCGTCCCACCATCCAAAAAGGCCTATCGTCGCCTCACACCAGTCCTGGGCCACTTCCATGATATCTTCATGATTACCCAAGATGATACCATACACGGTCTGCAAGTTCTCGTATATATCCCAAGGGATCTGGCTTGATGCCTTTCGAGCCATTGTCGATAGGGATTGTGGCTGAGGGTCATCCATCAGATCTTGCACATCCTGCTCCTTTCCTTCCGCGAATAGTGTCATTCGGTTCAGAGAGCCGCGGGCCTGAATTCGGAAAAGAGTCCAGTTGCTGTTCCAGATATCCCATTCCGATCTCGCAGCCGGGGATTGGTCCAGAACGTCGGCGGCGGCAGCAGCAAATCGTCTGACATTTTCGAGTGATTTACCGATGTATGCATAATCACCTCGAGGGCCCCGTCGGACATGTTCCCAGCCAGCCTCTCTCAGCAGATGTGACGCACTTCCGACATCTCCACGAAACAGTGAACATCGTACAGTCTGCCAAAACAGGCTATGGCATGCAGGGCTAGGACTGTGGCGGCTGATGTCACGGACTTGGTCAGGATAGAGGTTGTGGCTCTTCTGCATCCAATCAAACATGATCTCGGGCAGAGGCGGAGTCTTCTCTTCTTCAGTGTCGTTATCGAATCGAGTGTGGTGCATACGAAGTATTAGTTGAGCGATGTAAGCAGCCTTCTCGAATGGTTCGGTGTTCAGTCCAGGACCGACTGAAGCAAAGTCCTCTCCCTCTGGTTGGGGGAGACCGTCCACGCATTTGTTCCATAGCTCAGTGAGACGGAATGTGATGTTGGATAGTGAGTTATCCATCTTTTCAAAGTCTTCTTCCGTTCCAACTCCTTCCTCGTACAGCCGGCATACGAGCTGTTCGGTATCGAGAATCATGTCTGCAGGCTCGACAATTTGGGCGGGTTCATACTGATTGTACAGGTTCTTGGCGATGGATGCAAATTGAAATCCCTCTGGACGGCCAGACATTCCAAATTGAGTTGAGGTTTGTCTAAAAATGCTCTCTGCTTCTCTGCGTACTCGGCTTGTCGCTGCTGGCGTATTAAGCACCATAAGGTCGGACTCGTCTCCAATCATTGGCTGGCCGTACGCTCGATCGTCATGTCTCATGTTGAGAAACATGTCAGCTTCTTCAGAGCTTTGTCGGTCAAAAGCACGCTCTTCGTCCTCATATTCTGCATCTTCCCCAGCAATATCTTGGGCGATGTATCGTTCGATTTCGGCATCAACCTCACGCGGGCGCTCTTCGGGAGCGGCAGACATGCGAAAAAGGCTGCCTCGATGCGGCGGGAGTTCCATCTCTTCTTCCACATATTGGTCTTGATCCTCGTCTTCCTCTTCGGTGACGCTGAATTGGCGGCTCAATCCTGAAGGTTGTCGTCCTCTTATGGACCTTGCAAGTGGGTTGCTTGCGGCGTTATTGCGCCCGAAAAGACTTCTTCCAGATCCAGTGTTGTTTGACACCCCTAAGTTGGGAGGCTTGATATTGGACATGCCATGCGAAAAAGAGCTTCCCATGAACGAAACAGACGGTGCGCCGGCAGGTGTGGTAGAAGCAACCGAAGACGGCGGCGGTGGTCCACCGGGGGTTGTCGAAGGATGTTCGGGGAGAAACGAGTAATCTGTACTGCGTCCAGGTGTCATGGGACTGCCGGGAGGACTGCTGTCCACGATAAATCTAGCAGCCATGATGCAAAGAGGCTGTATTCAAGGGCTCTTCAAGCTTCAGGTTTAGGTCGGCCGATTCGGCGCGTGGAAGCGGCTAGTCTTTTCGCTATCGAGGATGAATTTGCGCGATTCTCGCATACGATGGTTGTGCTTGGTGATGCAATTGATGGTATTTGGGTGCAATGTTGAGTTACAGCTTCTGTTTGCTGCAGCTGAACGCGCTTGGGATTATTTTTTGGAGCTACCTATCGCGATGGGTAACACGCGCCGTGGTTTATCCGGCGCCGTAATCCCTGTCTTATGACATTGGACCTTGTTTCTCAAGAAGTCTTTCAAACGGGGTTCTTTTTATTCAAGTGGAAACCCATCGTTGTTTTCACTCCTGAGTTTGCGGTATTGGAATAAATTTCTTTGTTGTTCTTAAGCCTCCAAAAAAAATATTCAATTGAAGATTTGGCGTACTTGAAGTCGAATTAGCTAATGATTGTCATGCAGTTAACAAGAAGAGCTGTTAAATCAGTGTCCAAATTGGATTGAATAAGTCATGACACAATTACCACTGTGATCTTGTTTGTAGGCTGTCGATGTAGCAAAGTCGGAACATTTGTCAAGAGCATCTACAGACAGTGGAGTTAGACAATCTGTCATGGTGCAAGACGAGTCTGTAGGTTGTTCTTGTGACATTCTGGAAATGTTTTGCGATAATCTCTTATCTCCTTCTTCCGATAGTTCGGCTCTAGGTCCGCCTTAATCTCAGCTCGACGATGATTAAAGTAACCTACAGCAACATCGGCAACGGGCACGGCATTGTACGGAAGGTCTTCCGACCCCGTGAAGCAACAAAGGCCTCTCATCTTGACTCACTGGACGGCGTCCTATGTACCACCGACGGCCGAGTCGGTCTCATCTGCCGAAAGAAGTGTAGTAAGACCCCGCTTTTGTCTCTGGTCAGTGTCTTGACTGTGAGGTTATTTGGCTATCTTTACCAATTATCGCGACCTTGACACCAATGGCATAGGACCTTGGCACGCCCAGACAGACGCCCCGCACCACGTCCTCACGTAAACAAAGACATACCGAGTGTCATATCCAATGAGCGATAGTGATATGTACGAAGCCGCCTAAGGTTTCCTATCTGAATGTGTGATGTGGATTTGAGCTCCAATTGCGGGGTACCCAACGTAGGTACGCACCGGAGTTGCTCGGTGATCGGGATCTCTGATGCGGGCGGTTTCCTACCGATTCTATGCCTACATAAACAGTTTCCTTGAAACAGCCGGCCTTGGATTTAATCATCTAAAGCCCCATCGTCCCCTTTAAATTGTTTGTCTTTCTGTTTTCCATACTACTCCCATCTTTCTCGACATTCGATTTCCATCCCATCACATAAATTCGGAATAATGTCTACTGCTGGCAAGGTATGTTCCATTGGCAAACTCACTCTTGCTACCTACCCCTCATCGTCACAGACGCCCCGCTGTTGATGATGGGAAGCTTCTGAGAACTCATTATTGATGCCATTGCCAGACTATTACCTGTAAGGCCGCCGTCGCCTGGGAGGCCGGCAAGCCTCTATCCATTGAGGATGTCGAGGTTGCTCCTCCCAAAGCCAACGAGGTCCGAATCCAGATCTACTACACTGGTGTTTGCCACACAGGTATGTTTTGTGCCCGCGTCATCATGCTCTCAGAGCTCTGCGGGCGTGAAAATGGAGCCAACAGACAGCTAATGCTTACCAGATGCCTACACACTCTCTGGCAAGGATCCCGAGGGTGCTTTCCCCATTGTCCTTGGACACGAGGGTGCCGGTATTGTCGAGTCTATTGGTGAGGGCGTAAGCAACGTCAAGGTTGGTGACCACGTCGTCGCTCTTTAGTATGTGTTTCTCTTACCTTGTCCATTACCACACAATCTAATCGTTTCCCCCAACAGCACCCCCGAATGCAAGGAGTGCAAGTTCTGCAAGTCCGGAAAGACCAACCTTTGCGGTAAGATCCGAGCCACCCAGGGCAAGGGTCTGATGCCCGATGGTACCTCTCGATTCAAGTGCAAGGGCAAGGATCTGCTTCACTTCATGGGCACTTCCACCTTCTCTCAGTACACCGTCGTCGCCGATATCTCCGTCGTTGCCATTGAGCACGACGCTCCCATGGACCGAACCTGTCTGCTCGGCTGCGGTATCACCACTGGTTACGGTGCTGCCACCATCACCGCCAACGTCCAGGCTGGAGACAACGTTGCCATCTTCGGTGCCGGCTGTGTCGGTCTCTCAGTTGTTCAGGGTGCTGCCGCTCGCAAGGCCGGCAAGATCATCGTTGTTGACGTCAACCCTTCCAAGAAGGAGTGGGGTGAGAAGTTCGGTGCTACTGACTTCGTGAACCCCACCGAGCTCGGCGACCAGTCAATCCAGGATAAGCTTATCGAGATGACCGACGGTGGTTGCGACTACACCTTTGACTGCACTGGTAACGTCGGTGTCATGCGCGCTGCCCTCGAGGCCTGCCACAAGGGTTGGGGTGAGTCCATCGTTATCGGTGTTGCCGCTGCCGGCCAAGAGATTTCCACACGACGTAAGTTATATCCCAACAACTCACAAACGATCAGAGATACTGACTATTTGTACAGCATTCCAGCTTGTCACTGGCCGAGTGTGGCGAGGATGTGCCTTCGGCGGTGTCAAGGGCCGTTCTCAGCTGAACGACCTCGTTGCCGACTACAAGAAGGGTGACCTCAAGGTTGACGAGTTCATCACCCACCGCAAGACTCTCGGCGAGATCAACAACGCTTTCGACACAATGAAGCAGGGTGACTGCATCCGTGCTGTCGTCGACATGCAAAAGCTCGAGCCCAAGATTTAATGACCCAAAATGTAGTATAAACAAATGATAATCAAAATTTTATGTTGAATGACAAAACTGGTTTCCTAATGCTGGGGTGAGCTGCTCTTGATATGTGCCATGATTGAGTACCTTGATAGACACTTCAACACACAATGTCCTAGACGCTTGATACGGTATTGGATATGATGCGCACATATGACTCCACTCATGACAACTGATGGGGTATATGAGGTTATGGATGTGTCGAATTTGTTTGTGTCGCGCCCTTGTACAGAAATGTTTGATGCAAGTCGAAGTCAAATAGTAAATAGCGAGTATATGAAGCACAAGGAAACATTCATCCATGCTCTGAATTATGTCGAGGTAGGACTAACTTATGTATCGGTAGCTTGGGTACATGCTTCTGGTCGTGTCAATATTCCATGCTGCACCTTGATGGCTCCGATACTTGGCAAATGATCATCCACGTAACATGGTACCTAGGATTTACTCAGCCCAGTGATAATCTCGACAAGTCGGGAAGGCTTCTCGAATATTTTTGATAACCCTTAATAGATTAAGACTACAGGATCTTCTTATAGCACAAACGATGTTATAGACCCTAACCAATCAACTTAGCTAGCATACCTTAGTCTTGCATGATAGCTTGCACAGCTGCACAGTCTAGGTACTAGAAATCCGGGGTATCTCCACTACGTGCATCCGATTCAACAGAGTGGGTCCTTTCCAATCCACTAGATGTCATTTGTCCAAGGGGTTCCATGACGAGTCGCGACTGAAATAAAATCTGTAATAATCCAATTCAACAGCACAATACCGAAAGGCCGGCAAGATGCGCTCGTCGAGGATATCAAAAGACGCTTCCAAGATATTCGATCGCGTAAAAGAGTCTACTTCCCCACCAAGACGAGTAACAAGATCTGCCTTGGCTAAATTCGCCTTTGCCGCCACAGAAGAAACCAAACCTGCAGTCGGCGACATCGAAGATATCGGGGGCTCTGTACGAAAACGAAAACGGGAAGCAACGATAAAGACAGAACCCTCAACATTACCTCTGGCCGTAAAGTCCGAAATCGTCGACGAAACCCTCGATGAGGTTCCATCACCACCTGCAAAGGCGCGCCGCGTTCGCAAGCCTGCTCGCAAAGCTATCGATGCCACAACTGGCGTGACAAAGATAGAACCGCCATCTGATTGGGAGGCTATGTACGATACTGTGAGAAGAATGAGGGCGCCAGGCGGTCGAGCGCACGGTGCGGCCGTTGACACGATGGGGTGCGAGCGTTTGGCAGATGAAAAGGCATCGCCAAAAGACCAAAGGTTTCATACACTGGTGGCGCTCATGCTTTCGAGCCAAACCAAAGACACGGTGAACGCCGTTGTCATGAGGAAACTGCAAACTGAACTGCCACCGTTTGAGCCAGAGGCGCCTCCGGGGCTAAACCTAAACAACGTCCTGGCGATCGATCCCAAGATTCTAAACGAGTTTATCTGGGCAGTAGGCTTTCACAATAACAAGACAAAGTTTGTGCTACCGTCATCGGTATGCTCGGATACATTCGAATTTGGCTGACTTTTTATCTACCTAGGTATATTAAGCAGACGGCCGAGATACTTCGCGATCAATGGGATGGTGACATCCCCGACACGATCGAGGGCCTCGTATCACTACCAGGCGTTGGTCCCAAGATGGGTTACCTGTGCTTATCAGTGGCATGGGGAAAGCATGAGGGGATTGGTGTTGATGTGCATGTACATCGTATCACGAACCTCTGGGGTTGGCACAAAACCAAGAACCCAGAGGAGACTCGTACGACGCTTCAATCATGGCTGCCACAGGACCGATGGCACGAAATTAACCATCTTCTTGTAGGATTGGGTCAGTCGGTATGCCTGCCTGTTGGACGCAAGTGCGGCGAGTGCGATCTTGGTCTCCAAGGTCTATGCAAGGCTGCCGATCGAGCCAAGGTATCCGCAGGGCGAAAGCTCAAAACGGAGGAAATAAAGCTGGAGGCTCAAAATGGCGCAGTAGTCAAGACGGAGGTTTCACAAGACATTGTGAAGAAGGAGGAGGGTGACAGCGTATGGTGAGAGGTCCTCGGCCCTTGGCCCTTTGACTGACACGATACACGATTGACCCCCATTGTCGGCCCCGCCCCCGGAACCAGCCACCCCATAATAAATCCCCAGGATCGAGTTGGCTACATAAGTTGCTGGCAGGAGACGATTTGACCACGTGTATGAGGCCTTGTGAAAGTTGGTGCAGAAAGACGACAACTGAAAAGAGCGTCGTCTTTTGTCTTTGGGGTGCGTTGATACCCCATTGATACCCTATTCTCCATTGTCAAAGTGATTAGTCTTTTCCAAAAGCACTCCCGTGGTCTAGCCCAGATGGCGCTATCAGAGGTGCGGTCCAGACGGCTGCTCACGAGATCAACCATGCGCCCACGATACGATATCGGAGATAAGCCGGTAAAATAATAACAGGGTCCTAGAGGCTCTCGCTAAATGCAAAGTCGCATCCAAGGCCAGGCGCAAGCAACACGTAATCGGAGCCAAGACAACTGATCGTCGGTCCATTCTGAGTCAAGCAATGTCACCGCTTCCGCACCTGTCGCTGTGTTAATGATCGTCGTATTCCAAGCACCCGCACGACTCAATCAATGGCAAGCACATTTGATGTAAGCATATGTGTATGTATGGTAAGTAATGATTTGTGATGAATTGATTTAATGCAGACCCCGCTAGAATAGGGAACCTATGCCCCTCAAAACATATCCAGTACGCCGTCGCACCCTCAACTGTTGAAATAGAAATATACAATGGCGAATAACGCCCTGCATCTCATCTCATGCAGATGCTGTGTCGAAACCCAATCCCATCGTTACGTCGTGGTGGCCGTCAGAGTTGCGCATCGTGGACTTGAGGAGTGACGCCAGTCTCCAGTCCAACACATATCTGTTGGGAGAGTATGTGTGATTCTCGTTGGTCGGTTTACACGCCCCGGATAACCTGGGTTCGCTCCGACTCGAGTTGCACAGCGTTGCGCTCGTAGGACTGCTTCTTACACTGGGAGGTTTGTTAGAGAGGGACGATGACATGTCAAGGGCTCAACTTACATCCTCGAGACCGGTGCACTTGTGGTCTTCTAGTAGACGGTGCTTGCCGCAGAAGTGTCCTTGGCAAAAGGTGCAGTCGCCAACGATGCGCTGAGCAGGCTCGCGGCAAGTGGCGGCGGTGCAACGGATTCGCTTAGGAGGCATGATGTCGGTTGTTTGTGGTGAAAAAGTAGTAAAAGTTGATAAGGACTCAAAAGAGTCTATTTATGCTCGCAGGGGACGGTGAGAATATGAGATGACGGTGAGAGGCGAGAGAGAGCGGTAAGAAGTTGGCTGAACCAAGCGAGTTATAGTAGTGGATGAACTGGTTTAGTAGAGAATTGGATGCAAGTGACAGTGGCTTTCGAAAAACGCGGAAAGCTGGAGATGGAACCAAAAAGGATTCACGCAACGACCTGTAGATATCGAGAAATGGATTAACTGTTCAAACCAAAACAGGAGAGCAGCTGTTGTTGGGAAAGGGGACCAAGACAGGTCTTTATACAGAGAGACGAAGCAAGGCGGCTGATGAATGAATCATGCCTTGGTGGAGCCTGGTCGGTTCGCCTCCAGCTCGTTCTCTCTCACCACATTCACAGCCATGACCATGGTCGATGGCCCACGGCCATGGGACAGGGGGGGAGGGCGTGTAGCGAAAATGTTTACCTTGCATTGCATTGCATTACATTGTATCCGTGGTTTGGGGCGATAGTCACACAGTGTATTTAATTATGGGAAATGCATTGCTCGGATACAGGCACCAAAGCAAGCTTACAACAACGTTGAGCAGCCACCCGTTTACACATGCACATGCACTGCATATGCATAAGAAGGTACGATATATCATTGTATTGACATGTGTAATAGCAAAGCACAGTTCAGAGGCTTACAGAGTTATGTGCTGGATACTAGATGGTGTCTCTGATGAGACATGTTTTACACAATTCTTATTTCCCAACAAGGCGGACAGCATGATAGATCATCCATAATGAATGACAAAGACAACAACAACGACAACGACAACATGGCAGAAACTCGTGGAATCAAAGACCATACACCCCCCTCCCATGTGTCTCTTGTCTCTGTCGCTAGGTGTCTCTGTCCCGTCTTTTTGGCTTGGGCATGGCGGCTGGAGCCTGCCCGGCGGTTCCAACGGGCCACTTTTACCCGTAGAGCGATTGGAATGGACGATGGTCCTTCAACACCGGAATCAACAACGAAGAGGCGAACTAGAAGAAGGGTTCACCACGAGGCTCCGAAAGCGGTGACCTAAGTTCAATCGATGGAACGGGCGGGGGCCCTGTAACTGCAATTGTAGGCGCAGCTGTACAGTGCTGTTACAGCGACAAAGGTACTACAGTGGGTACTGGAAGAAGTAGGAAGGGTCCCTGGGGGGCGTGACGTAGATCAGGCGGGCGAATAAACTTGCATTTTTTTCCCATTGAACCCGAGGCAGAGAAGTGGTTACATTTACAATTGAGGCCGACAATGACGGCAGATGGGGGTCCTCTCTGTCGCTGTCCACAATTCAGACTCAAATAGTCTCGAAGGCTGTCAATCAATCTATCCCGTTCAGTCTGTGCATCACTCAATGGACTTTTGACTGCTACTCATTGTTGTTGCCCAGGCTGGCCTGTTACATAGCTGAGACATGCTAAACAAGCATCAGTGGCTTCATCGTCATCAGCATCAACATTAATATCGATATTACCTGTGCTCATAACTTCAGCTCGGGCATCTCATCGAGCCTTGTCTAAACACTTATCGCAGCGGCTGCCGCTTTTGATGGGACGAACCATAACATGGCTGGTCCCCTGCCCTTTTCAACCTGAATTTCGTATCCACGAGGTCCAGGCCTACAACGGGCCTACGTAACGTGCTGTCAACCTAGAGCCGACGCTTCACTGTTTTGACGAATCTTGTAAAAAGGGACCCGAGAAATTCCTGGCTTTCCAGGTCGTAGACCTAGGACATCTTTTTCATTTTTAGCGATGGACCGAGACTAGGATATGGGTGCTACCCTGCATTCAGCAGGTGTCTCATCGCCAATCGTTTAGAGGCGGAGGAATCAGAAAACATGGCTCTCATGCATGGGGATCGACCACCCCCAACAAGCAAAAGCAAAGCACGGGGCATGGAGGTTTGCGCTGAACCGAAGGGAACTGAACTGAACTGGAGCTACACTCTACAGCCACTAGCCACAGCATCATTGGCAGCCAAAACGCTCTTCCTCTTCCGAGCTGGAGCTGAGGGGGGCGGGACGGACGAGTCAGGTCTAGCCTAGACGCATCTGGCACCATGAATCGGCTGGATACAGCATTGCAATGCAGTGCATATTGATAAAGTCGGTTCAGGCGGTTACAAGAATAGGCGGTGGGAGTGTGTTGTTCATCAGGCTATTGCTTGTTAATCGACAAGAGCCAACAACGACAACAACACATGACTATTCATCCTGGCATTTCCAATCTCGCGACATTGGGGTATAAGATGAGACCAGTAGCAAGCCTCACTAATCAATAAGATTTCACGTCTTCATGCTGATCTCTCATTGTGGGGGCCCTGACTACTAATGTCTATTACAATTGAAAGGAATGACGCCAAAGCCATGGATCTATACGTCAATACTGTTCAATATAGGTGCAGAGATTTCGAAGTGCAGCACTTAGATTGATTACGACGACCATAAAATTAAAGTCTCGGTCGATTCAAGCTCGGCCAACGTTGGCCATCGTCAAGAACTGTCCGATACATCGGCAAATAAATCGATCGACATCATGACTCTCACTGTACGCGCTGTCCCCAAATCTCAGACATTCACCCCATTCCGTGACCTGTTCGAGCCCATCCGGCGTCGTCCGCGGCCCTTGTCTCCGGTAACGTTGATGAAAAGGGTAAGACAGCCCCCGTGCATCTTCCGGAGACGCCGGGCCCGGATCTCGGGCTGGAATCGCAATTACATACCGATCAGAATACAGTAAAATACATTTTCAACTGTCGATTAAACTTCAGTTTTCGATACTGTGCTGCTAGTCTCTGGAGCTTCCCGACAGCTTGGGAATCTTGGATCTTGATTAGAGTCAGTCTCTACTAGATATCCGCCACTCCCGACAACTGGGGTTTTAGTGTTTCCTTGAACTTTTTTTTAAGTTCTTGTCCTCCGGATATGGTTTACCTTCTGATAAATTGCCTGGTCTGTGCCAATTGTTCATAATTCTTGTATTTCCAGCGTGTTACAAGATTGGGGTTGATTTCTGATAATTTCCAAGGTGGACTAATGCCATAGGGTATAGATCCAGATAGCAACAAGGATTATCAATCAGAAAAAGCGCCGTCATCGTATAGGGGTCAGTACATCAGTTTGTGGCTCTTCGAAGCACTGAAAACGCAAGTTCGAGTCTTGCTGACGGCAAACTAATTCTTCTTTTGTTATTTTTGCCATTTTTTGTGAGGTGGGATATCCATCATGAGGAATTATTCGTATCATGGTTTCTTTTTGTAAGTGACTGGTTAACACTGATGTTTTGTTCCTATTATGTACGGTATTGCACACTCAACGTCTTTGTATGCCTCTCTTTCCTATACTCAAATAAGAGAATATCGAAATAACATATATTTCTCATGTTTATCTCATGAAAGATATGAATGCCCCTCAATTTCCCTTTCAAGCGAAGGAAGCCATCAATTACCAATCATGGAACGTGGGGTTGGCCGTGACGACATTAAAGCCGCTTCCCTCACCCTGTAGCGACCCCAACTCACATACTCTCTGTATAATTGTTCCGCTTTAGAGTCTTTTGACTACCGGAATACTTCCTCTTCATTCTTTATATTGCTTGAATAATACCAAACTTCCACCTATATCGGGTACCTCAAATTTGGTGATCGCCTCACTCATCATAGTAACCCCTCATCGTCTCATCAACATCCCGAAACATACTCGCCATGGCAGCATCATCTCAATCACGAGGTATCAGAATCGCCATTGATAGAGGAGGTACTTTCACCGACTGCGTAGGAGAGTACAATGGAAAAGAAATCATTATCAAGCTTCTGTCCGAAGATCCGGCCAACTACAAGGATGCCCCGCTTGAAGGCATTCGCCGCATCATGAGCCACTTCCTTGGCCGAGATATCCCCCGAGGTGAAGCTTTGGATACGTCCAAGATTGACTCTATCAGGATGGGGACAACTGTCGCTACAAATGCTCTGCTCGAACGAAAAGGCGAGAAGATCGCCATGGTCGTAACCAAGGGCTTTAAGGACTGCTTAACTATTGGAAACCAGTCAAGACCAAAGATCTTTGATCTTGCCATTCGAAAGCCCGACGTGTTGTACGAGAAGGTGGTTGAGATTGACGAGCGAGTTACCCTTGAAGACTACGCTGAGGATCCCGAAAGGACGCAAACCGAGGCGGAGGCTCAAGTCGGCACAAAAGAAGCAGAAGGCAAGACTTTGGTCCGGGGCTTGTCAGGAGAGACAGTGAGAATCCTCAAAAGAGCTGAAGAAAATGATATTCGATCAAAGCTCAAGGGTGTTTACGACCAAGGTATTCGCAGTATCGCCGTGTGTCTTATGCATGGCTATACTTACCCCGACCATGAGGCCTTGATCGGTCGTGTAGCCAAGGACATTGGCTTTCAGCATATCTCGCTTAGCCACGAACTTATGCCTATGATCAAATTGGTATCTCGAGCTACATCTGTGTGTGCCGATGCCTATCTCACCCCGGCTATTCGAAAATACATCGACGGCTTTCAGGCTGGATTTGAAGGTGGTCTTGGATCTCGCAGCGTTAAAGAGGAAACGGGCGCAAAGGGAGCAAGATGCGAGTTTATGCAGAGTGATGGTGGACTAGTAGATGTGGAAAAGTTCACTGGTTTGAAGGCAATCTTGTCCGGTCCTGCAGGAGGTGTGGTCGGGTACGCGATAACGTCATATGATGAAGAAACCAAGACTCCTGTCATTGGCTTCGATATGGTAAGTTTGGTGAATGCTGTGTAATTGACCAGAATCTGACCTTTCCAGGGCGGTACTAGCACCGATGTTTCGAGGTATGGCGAGGGACGATATGAGCATGTTTTTGAAACGACAACTGCTGGTGTGACCATCCAGTCTCCCCAACTGGACATCAACACCGTCGCAGCAGGAGGTGGATCTCGACTCTTTTTCAGAAACGGATTATTCGTCGTCGGACCCGAGTCTGCGGGCGCTCACCCAGGCCCTGCATGTTATCGAAAGGGAGGACCCGCCACTGTTACCGATGCCAACCTGGTCCTCGGCCGCCTGCTTCCTGAGTTCTTCCCCAAGATCTTTGGAGAGAACGAAGATGAGGGTTTGGATGTTGAAGCTAGCAGAAAGGTTCTCCAAGAACTGGCTGACCAAGTGAACCGGGAAAGCGACAAGAACTTGACGGCCGACGAAGTGGCGTATGGATTCCTGACTGTTGCTAACGAGACAATGACTCGGCCTATTCGATCTATCACCGAAGCCAAAGGTCACGATTCTTCAAAACACAGGCTTGCTACCTTTGGAGGTGCGGGCGGCCAGCATGCTGTTGCCATTGCGGAGTCTTTGGGTATTCAGCAAATTCTGGTCCATCGATATTCCTCGGTTCTTTCGGCATATGGTATGGCTCTTGCGGATGTTGTCGACGAGCGACAGGAGCCCGATTCATTAGTATGGAAGGACGATGACAAGACAGTCAACGAACTGAAGAAGAAAATGGAGAAGCTCAAGGATCAGTCACGGAAATCTCTCAACGACCAAGGATTCCAAGAGAGTGAAATCGCCTTTGAGGAATATCTTAACATGAGATATCGCGGTACTGAATCAGCCCTCATGATTGTCAGACCAACAGCAAAAGAAGCTAAAGAACACTTTGACGGCAAAGAATGGGACTTTGGTCAAGCTTTTGTTAAGCAGCATAGATACGAGTTTGGTTTCACACTCGACGAGCGAGACATTATTGTTGATGATGTTCGTGTCCGAGGCATCGGCAAGAGTTTCCGGCACCAGGACGATACAGTGGACAAGCAGCTCAAAGATTTGAGGCAACAAGAAGTTTCCGACAAGAAGAAACTGAACAGCCAACAAGTTTACTTTGAAAGAGGCAGGAAGGACACTCCTGTCTTCAAGCTTGAGGATCTTGAAGTGGGCGATTCTATTCCCGGACCTGCCATGCTTGCAGACGGCACACAGACAATTGTCGTGACTCCAAAAGCAACAGCTATTATCCTCAAGACTCATGTAGTCATCAACTTGGAAAAGCAGGGAGCAAAGACTGAGTAAGTCTTCCGTTATTAGCTGGATGTAGTTGAGACTAACATTACCCAGATCTGCCAAGGCATCTGGGGATCGGGAAGTTGATCCCATCATGCTTAGCATTTTCGGTCACCGTTTCATGGCCATCGCTGAGCAAATGGGCCGTGCCCTGCAAAAAACCAGTGTCAGTACAAATGTCAAGGAGAGACTCGACTTCTCCTGTGCCATATTTGATGCAACAGGCGGTCTTGTCGCTAATGCTCCCCATCTTCCTGTGCATCTTGGGTCGATGTCCACATGCGTGCGGCGTCAGGCCGAAATCTGGAAAGGAAAGTTGGAAAAGGGCGATGTCATCATCTCTAACCATCCTTCCTACGGCGGAACCCATCTTCCTGATGTGACTCTTTTGATGCCGGCCTTTGATGAGAAGGGAGAGAATATCCTTTTCTACGCCGCTTCGCGAGCTCATCATGCGGATATTGGTGGCATCAGTGCAGGCAGTATGCCTCCTCACTCGCGAGAGCTATACCAAGAAGGTGCTTCTATCAGAAGCGAGAAGCTTGTGAGCGGCGGCAAGTTCAACGAGAAGCGAGTAGTGGAACTGTTCTATGAAGAACCTGCCAAATACCCTGGATGCAGCGGGACACGTTGTTTGGCTGACAATATCAATGACCTGAGAGCACAAGTTTCGGCAAACCAGAAGGGTATCTCGTTGATCGAAACCCTGATTGCTGAGTACGGTGAAGAGACGGTGCAGTTCTACATGGTCCATATCCAAAACAATGCCGAACAGTGTGTGCGCCGACTGCTCAAGGACGTCTACAAACGATTCGAAGGCAAGGATTTGTCCGCAGTCGATTTCATGGATGACGGTTCCCCTATTCGCTTAAAGATTCGAATTGATGCTGAAAAGGGAGAGGCCGAATTCGATTTCTCTGGCACCGGCCCAGAGGTCTACGGCAACATCAACGCACCACAAGCTATCACGTTTAGTGCTATCATCTACTGCCTACGGTGTCTTATATCAGAAGACATTCCTTTGAACCAAGGATGCTTGAAGCCAATCCACGTCAAGATTCCTCCCAAGTCAATCTTGTCACCTTCACCTGGCGCCGCTGTCGTCGGAGGAAACGTCCTCACCAGTCAACGCATCACGGACGTCATTTTCAAGGCATTCCAGGCCTGTGCTGCCAGTCAAGGCTGCTGCAACAATTTGACCTTTGGTTTTGGCGGCAACCAAGACGGAGCTGAAGCGGTCAAGGGATTTGGCTATTACGAGACGATTGCTGGTGGAAGTGGTGCAGGTTCTGACTGGGAGGGTACAAGTGGTGTTCACTGCCACATGACAAATACTCGCATCACAGATTCAGAGATATTTGAAAGACGATACCCTGTTCTCCTTCGTGAATTTTCCATCCGCTCTGGATCGGGAGGACAAGGTCAGCACCGCGGCGGTGATGGTGTCATCCGTGACATCGAGTTTCGCATTCCACTTCAAGTCTCCATTCTCAGCGAGCGCCGCGTCTACCGTCCTTATGGCTTGAATGGAGGAGGTGATGGAGAATGTGGTCTCAACCTCTGGGTCCGAAAGGTTGAAAAGGCAAACTGGGAGGCATCCCTGAAGCAGTTCCACACCAAGGATGAAGCGGGCGAGGTAGAGTATGAGGAGAGACATGTCAACATGGGAGCCAAGAATACTGCTGCGATGAAGGCTGGAGATCGCATCGTCATCTGCACGCCAGGAGGAGGTGCATGGGGAGCCGAAGGAGCCGAGAGTGTAGCTAAGAAAAAGGTCGATCATACCGAAGCGTGGAGGAAGGGGAGTGGTAGTGCGAGGGATGAAACTGCGCTTCAGGCTTAGACAAGACGAAAGTACGATGAGTTTATTGACAAGACTAGTCTCATCGATTCTCCCTCCAACATCTTACCATATTTTGAGACTCATGAGTCCTAAGCAAAGCCACTTTCAAAGACCTTGCATCGGTACAACCTTGTGGGACATGGAAGCCTAGAATGTATTTCATTTAGTGCCAGCCCTATAGACTCAGACCTTGACATTGTCGAGACATGAGCGTGAATTAACTGCACACCTATAGATGCGTCACACTGAAACAGTGACAACAGACGAAAGCCATTCGGGTTGATCGCAACGTGAGATGTTGATGTTTAGGTACTACCTGCCTACCTAGGTAGGTAGTAGGTATAAATCTAAGCCACCTCAGTACTCTTCGATGCCCTACATGCTTTAGTTTGAGTTTATTCAGAACAAGCTCCATTAGTAATACTTACCTGGGTAGTTGAGGTACTAATTCATGTCTGAGAAGTTACAGCTGTCTTGGAGCTACCTACCCCCTGTTCTACGACTGATATAGGCAAGGGAGGACTGCCCTCCAACGTCGGAACATTTCGATGAGAAGCAATGCCCATGTTGGGAAGGAAAGAACAAGAAACCAAAAGGGGCATCCAAATCTATCCGTAATAATGCAAAGAGGAAGGAGTTGGCTCCCTCTATAGGGAGGTGCTCGAAAAATCTGATCAAACGTTACTACCTATCAACTTACAACTTGATCTTCAACACCAAATCAACACTGCTATCAACTGCGGACCACTACCTTGCACAACCCCGGCAATCTGATTCATTGGCGGTCAATTCCGATCAAATTTCCCCTGATCGTCGCTGTTCATTCACTGGAAAGGAAGTCATGTGCCGCCAGTCTTCTCGAATATGGCTGTGCTGTGCCCATATGCATGTCAATACGCCACATCGGGCAAAAAGACGTTGGAACAAGAGTCGTTTCCCTCCCGAATCAACACCTCGAGCAGCCAGCCAATGAACATACCCAATTGCTCGCCACTCATGTAAATCCCCAGTCAGCCCTACGGAGCTTAAGCATGGGTTGTTGCATTAGTTCAACCACTGATGGGCCAGGGCTTTTGGCCCCCAACCACCAAACCGGAACTTTTGAGTGGATGATCTACATTCTACAATCGCCTCCCAATCTTTCAGAGCCTTGTTACAGTGTCTCTACGAGTTCAGGCTACAGTCTCTTCTGCCTCACTTGAAACAAGGGAGCCTGGCATTGTGCGTCTTGAAAAGCCAATGACGGCTTGCCCGATGCAATGCAGTTCAAAATTGAGCTCTTGGGCTTCCTACTCGCATATGTACACCTGTGAGTATGTGACTGCTTTGAGTTCACGATGCATTATGTTTGTTGGTGAAGGCTTAGTAGGACCACAATAAATGTCTCATACCTGAGCACCTTTATCTGCATGAGCCAGCTCAAGAACTGGTTCATTATATTGATGCCATGACGGATGCCTGACGCGAAGTTATGCATCGCAATTGTGGCGCAAAATTCGAGAACAAGGATGACAGTCGAAACAAGAGTCAGGTGGTTGGCTCTTGAACGACATATCACTTTGTTGTTGTTGTTGTTGTTGTTGTTGAGAATTCCATGGTTCTGCATCGAGTTTCCTCACGGACTAGTCGTTCACATTCACAGGAATGAAAAGCATAGCCCTACTTCAACGACCATACGGATCTGTTCCTGGAGGACATCTCAAGGCGCCTTAAGGCAGTTGCATGTGATCAGAAGCAGTTCGCGATTCAACCTGCACTGCCTTTGTACGTCGTGAGCTTCGACCAAACAAACTCTGAGAGGCCCTAGATGTCCCGCTGCTACAGCCCCAGCCAGCCAATCTGAGACCTGGGATCTCATGTTATATCGAGTCACTTACCACACCCCTTATCCCTTAACCTTGCTAGGCACCCTTACTCACGAACCCTTGACTTCACATGGCACTTGAACACTAATGCGAGCCTACTGCCTGAAGCAGAAACTCCACTACATTCTACCTTCGTGATGAACAGGAGATTCGAGACAACAACGGGATCGGTCCGCAGATAGCATGTGAGACTACGTGCATGTATTCGCTAATCAACAACTTCACGGCAGCTTATCAAGAGCCACTTACAGCTCTTAGCCTGAAAGTCTCACCGGAATCTCCTGCCTGTGACTGAGGCCTCACCGATGGACCAAGTTTGAGGTTGGCTAGACTTGACGGTAGCCTCCAAGCATACCAAACACGGGTTGCTTAGCCAAGCTTTGCGGCTCTTCTCATGTTCGAGGGATACAACGTTCCAGCTGTTGAAGAGATATTTAGGAGCCATTAAGTTCCTCAATCTGGGTCTCAACAATCACTTGCTATTCACTGTTCCTAAAGTATCCTTTACTCGAGATTATTCTATGCTGAGGAACTGCCTTGTCAAACTCTAGTCTTCCGCCCAACTCTAACATTATGATGCGTATAGCTATTGCCGGAGGTACTGGTCTTGGGTACCTCCTGGCAAGTCAACTTTCTGAAGCAGCCTACGCTTATCAAGTTGTTATTCTATCACGTTCTGTAAGTATTGTCCTCCGAGATCCAATCTTTCTAACATAATAGCAACACCCTGAGTATGCAGGACTTGATGTTCAAGTCACAGTTGTCGATTACAACGATGAAGAGAACCTCTCATTCGCACTTCAAGGAATAAATCTTGTCTTATGCACCTTCTCTGGGAATGAACAGCTCAATCTCATCAACGCGGCCGCTCAGAATGGTGTGCAGTTCTTTGTCCCTTCTGAATTCGAAGGCTCAATTGACAAACGTCCCGACAATGATCAACTCTACCCCGATTCCTACTCGACCGAAGCGAGACAACTTTTACGGCGCTGGACAAGATCATCTCAAATGAAGTGGACTGTGTTCTCCTGTGGTATCTTTATGGAGAGATTTCTTCCTGGCGGACTCGGGAGCATGTTTATTGGCTACCGTTCAAACTTGGCCATGGCTGGATCTTACCTACTTGACACAAGCTCATACACCGCCGAGTGCGTGGAGAAGAACGCTCGAGGACATACAGTTCGAGTATGTCTTACATCTGTTCACGATGTGGCTCAGTTCGTGGTCGCAGCTATTGTTCTGGGGCCGGCAAGCTGGCCTCGTGAATTGACCATGCGAGGAGATCGGCTGTCGATTAGGGATGTTGTCGGACAATGCTCAAGGGCTCTGAATGGTAATCCTATCAAATCACTCACTATATGTCCCAAGCTAACTCATCAGCCCCCTTTCAGCTTTCCCAGTGGCAGGCTACAGACCCTGATCGACTTGCTACTGCGTCCTACCAACAGGGTAGTTATGCAAAATATCTATTCTACCGTCAGCTCCAAGCAACTGTCGAAGGAAGATATGACTTTAGCCAGGCGTCTCTAAACGATCTCGTCAATGCAAGTTCGCGTGTCAATGTTCAGCCAGCAAATTTCCGTCAGTGGTTGAGTGCCAACTTTTGAAAGCAAGTCTTTTGTTGAGGGCAAGCAGGGCTTAGATAGACCTTCTTTGTTTTCTCAGGTCCAGGATATGTGTTAGTCTTATTTTTATCAGACTTTCATTATAGTTTAGATGGGCTGTGTACATTCTTTTGTATTTCTGCGGCTGGGCTGGGCTCATGCGAGTTGGTGCTGGTAGCAACAAGGCAACAGATGCGGGTCATGTCGTGATATTTCGTTTCCGTTCATGTGTATTCCTAGAATAAATTCCACTTCATTCTTTTCTCAGATACTCAGTCACAATGCATAGTAAATTTGGGTTTGGGTTTGTGGCTTCATCGATCAACGACCACGGTTGGCGACAATGCAGAGAAACATTGAAGATACTGCTGTCGAACAAATCACTATATTAGTCATCTTCAATAAAGTAGAAGTACGGTTTCTCAAGTCTTTTCTAGATTTATTCCCCTGGTACCCAAGTCTCTATCCTTGGGTGAATTAGGTACAAAGTGAGCTCTAATCCAGTGGCCTCTATGACACAGGCACTTTTCTGGAAACCGCAAAGACAGTGGTTGAATCCTTTAACCCGTCCGTGTTGAACATGCCTCAAATCTCAGTATGCAACGCCTTTATGCACCCCTTTTCCGCTTTTATTTTTGTCTCGTTCTATCGTCTTGTCGTTAAAAAACCTTGTCTTTAGGCATCGTTGGCCTTTTCCTTCGCCTCGTCTCCAAATTCGTCTCCAAACTCCTCGACAATCCAGAGACAGAACTTCTCCCACTCAATCTGCCACTGCTGAATCCTCTTCGCCTTGAGGGTGCTGCCTAGACTGGCCTGCTTGATACCGTCAATCCAGTCGGCCTGGCTCTGGTCCTCAAAAGCAGCCCATCTGACACTGTTCTCGGCAAGACTGCCGAGGCCTGCGAGACCAAGGTTCTTCCATCCTTGGACGGCCTGGAAGAAGTCGTGGGACATGCCGGCTGTGTCTTGCCCGAGCATAGCGGGATCATCGTTACACAGACTGCAAGCGACACCACGGGCCAGGAGGGCTGGCAGGGGGTGGGCTGTTACGGAGCCACACAGACGGAGGACTTCGTTGGAGATGGGGCATGACTCGATGAGGATGCGCTTCTCCTTGACCATATCGATGAGGAGAGGGTGTTTGAAGAGACTAAATCCGTGACCGATACGTCGAGTTCCCAGCAGGATGGCGTCAAATATGTTGGAATCAGTGTCGGTGCCGTCACCAAGTGTCTCTCCGGCGTGGAAAAAGAAAGGAAGGTTAACCTTCTCCTCAGCGCACTGCTTGCGGAACCAAAACAGCTCGGGGAGGAGATCGGATAGGGGTCGACCCATATCTTCAGGGCCCACGAGATCGTATCCCGCAATGAGATCGGGAAAGGCCATCTTGGTGGCGATGCAGAAGTCCATGTTCTCGATAATTGCACGAGTGGGCCAGCTGCGTAGAGATGTCCAGATGGTGGTGAGACCCCAGAAACCCTCTCCTTCAGGCGACTTCTTGAAGTTGTCGATCTCCTCGCGTATGACCTCAAACAGGTGGTTGTAGTCTTCCTCGGGCTCTTCTTGCTGGTCGCGGCAATAGTTAAGTGACCACGTCATGCTATAATCGTCAGAGAATGTTTGTAATCATATGAGTTTATCACTTACCGGAGTTCGGCCCAGTTCACACCGTCATCTTTGAGGTTCTTCATGAGTTCGCGAAGGAAGACTCGGAGCATGGGCTCGTAGTGAATGATGGTGGCACAAACCATGAAACACTTTGCAAACTTGACCCAGATGGCATCGATGCCGTGATGTTGCTCGTGGCTGTCAGTGACGGAGAGAGTGCATCTTCCTTTGAGCCACTTGAAGAAACCTGCTCGTCCGCCGTGGGGGAACTCATCAGCTGCCTTGATCAATGGCACAAAGGTGCCAGCCTTGTAGCTCTCATCCCAAATGGACGCCTTGGCGTCGGCCTGCTTTCTGTATCGAAAGTTGGGAGTTGCATCCTCTCTGGACTCGTCTGTGTTCAGGGGTCGATCGCTGCTTATGTGCATGCCTGGCATTTTGACGAGCTGGTCGAAGAGGAAGTCAAAGTTGACCATGGCATCCATGTGGGCGTGCAACAGAGCACCCTTTGGCATACGACGAACAATGTTCCAGAGATTGGTCTTTTCCATTCGGTCCTTTGCCAGCATGAACATCATTCCCGGGAAGATGCACTCATTTCCAGCCTGGGCGAGGTCCTCCTCAACTTGAGGGGTCCAGATAGTGTCATTCTCTTGATCACGAATGCGGTCAACAATATCACTGGCGCGCTGGGCAATAGGTGAAAGAGAAGTTCTGAAAGAAGCATCGGAGCGAGACTTTTTCTCCTGACTTATGAGGTTTGCCCGGCCTGTGAGATACTGCTGCAGGAAAGGGTCGGAGAGTGAGGGGATGTCTTGAGCGACCTCGTCCCACTCCTCGTTGGACATGGTGTGTTCATCAGCCATATTGGATTTGCTGTGCTATATGAGAAATGATGATAAAGCCGAGTCAAAGTTGAGAGTGAAGTGTTATGTCTGGTGAGTGGGATGTGTAAAATACAGTGGAAACCCCCGTAGTCTGAATAGGCAGGTCGGGGAAAATGTAGGTGAGCTAGAATGAGTGCCTAGATAGAGAATTGCTCGAGTTAGAAGAGGCTGCTTATGGCAAAATAAAAAAAAGCACTAACGTAGGTTCTAGACCAATCCAAGTAACACACGCCAGATAATATTGGGAGGTAGTGATCAAAAGGAATACATCATATCTGAGGAGAAGGAATGTAGACGTAGGTCTGGAGTCTAGATAGACGGGGTTGAGGAGTGGGAGTGGGCAAAACGGTTGCGCCTTGAGGTTAACGTAACAAACGGTGGCCCGAGCTGAATGAAGCCTGAAGGCCTTCGCCGAGAACCGATCTGCCAAATCTCACGTGACCAGTTGGTTGCTGCACCCAAAAGTGATGGACCCTTTCTCGTCCTCTCATTGGGTACCTGGTCACCTTGAGAATCATGCACTATCGTCACATTTGACCAACAGCCAATCTCTTACCCTAAACTTAGTCAATGGAGATATATCCTCGCCCTTTTTCTACTCTCAATTCTGCGGTGTACGACACAGAGAAAGGATACCCTGGTCTGTCACCTACATGTGACTGTGCCTTGCATCTTCAAGCCTAGCAAGCCCATAGCATGAACGGCAATCACAACCAACTGCATGACTTGATGGTACTCTGCTAACTAGTTCGCGGCTGTTCCTGAGAGGCTATTCGCTCTCGCAAATCCCCCTAGAAGGGCCCTAGCTGTCCTCGCCCTATAGCGCGAAACCTCACGACTCCCAATGGAAATCGTCACGTCCATCACTGGGAATCACACTGCACGACCCATCACCATCACAGCTTTGGGAGAAAACTCGAGACCGACTCTTTTTCACTCATGAGAAATATTACTCTGCCCCCCGCTTACTTTGGGGCTTGATATCGTGACTCAATCCTTCCGGCCCAACATGCATTCACACGCTTCGGTTGGATGCCTGTGAATGGGCTTAATTATGCTGATCGTGAGTAGTCTCACCTTGATCAGCGAGTGAATTGATGCCCTGGAGCATTATAAAAGGTAGGGCATATCCTTTGTCGTGGTGACTGATATCAATCAGATCCTCCACGACCATCTTTGAACACACTTTGAGCTGGCCTCAATCACAAGTCTTTTACTCTATTTAATCATCCAAGATACCCAATACCCAATACCCACAGTATACACCATTCAACTACTTCAAGATGAAGTCCTTCTCTCTGATCACTCTCTTCTACACCCTGGTCACCGCTGCAGTCATCCCTCGAGATACTGTCTTTGACGGCCACTGCTGCTTCACACTACATGACGTCGCCAGCGATGCATCAGTGCAAGAAAACAGCAATGGAAACCTGCTCCTCAATGCTGGCACTACCAACGGCTTCTTCTGCATTGACCTGTCCAACTCGCAAAACGTTCTGCGAGACCGCGCTTTCAATGCCTGTTACCTAAACCCCAGCGGTGAGGTCAAGTGCGTCGACCCAACACCCGGCTTTGAGTCTTGGACGCTGAAGAAGAGTGGAAGCAACACCCTTCTCCACCGCGACGGTGCAACCGCTTTCAACTCATGCTCCAAGACTTCAGTAAGTTCAAAGGGAACGGTGCTGTTTGGCGACAAGCATGCTGGTGCTTCGACATGCAAGAAGACTACGCTCAAGGTGAAGAATTTGAAGGGGAAATGCAAGAACTTTTAAGGTGGTGACCAATTGGCTGGAAGTTTTTCAGTATTCGAACTCTCGACTATCAAGTCCTACTTTAGCAGTTTATTCTTAATAGTTAAAAATCAAGCATAGAAGCTCGGACTGCTGTAATGCCCGTGTTGGTGAACTGCTTGTGCGCATGCATGCATGGAACTTACTGGGATTGACCTGGTGAGAAAGTCAAAGCTTAGGTGACATGTCGCTCGCGGTGCTTCCATACACAGCCCCAATATCCCTCATAAGCTGTTCCTTGGCCGACACCTTCTCTCGCTTAGTAACAACGCTCTTTGTCTCTAGGAAGCGTAAGAAGATGTCCGATGAGACTTGATCACCGTCACTGCCGGCATCGACAAAAAGCAGGATGGAAACCAGTATATCTGCAACATCCCAAAGAATTTCCCTGGCGTCGCCCATTAAATCTGCCAAGGACTCACTTTCGATGCACTGTCTCAATGTCCTCCAAGCTTCCAATGGGCTCCAGCCTTGAGGTCGAGATATCTTTCCCTGGAAAGCGATACCTCTCTTCACAAAATCTTCAAGGGCGTCAAGAGCCTCTCGACCACCCTTGGGGTGTTTCAACGCACGTAGAAAATCAGTGCTTAGAACATCTGTCGTGCCCTCCCAAATGGGCAGCACGGCACAGTCGCGGTGCAAGCGGGCGATGTTGAGGTATTCTTGTTCTTCGTTGGCGAGGTAGCCGACACCACCGAGCGATTCCATGCATGAGAAGAGTAGTTGAACGGATGCTTTGCAAACATAAGCTTTTGTGAGCTGTGTGACAACTCGGACTAGAGGTGCAGCATGCTGTTTCGAGGGTGTAAGTGTCTCAAGTGCTGGTGATAGACTTGAGGTGGAGGAAACGCCATGCTCAGAGACTCCAAGAACATAAGATGTGAAAATGGAGAGAAGCATGAGTCCTCGATACTCGCACGATATCTTTGACAGAGTTCTCATATGCAAGGAGCTTTCTGTAAGCTTCATCCGAGTACCCCTTCCTGCACCTACTTCTCGTACCTGGGCATAAGCTCTCGCGATGGCCAATCCTCTTCCTAGATAACCAACGGCCGAAACTGAAGAATGGACTCGAGTCAATGTCAAGACGTTTGAAATTTCTTGAATTCCGCGACCTTCCTGGCCTACAAGCCAAGCCCGCATGTCCTCGAGAACAAGTTCGGCTGTAGGAAGGGACTGCGTGCCTGACTTGTTCTTGAGTCGTTGGATGCGTACACCGTTTAATTTCTCTCCATTTTCTTTTGATAGACCCGTGGCTGTAGTGGCATTGGGATCGTGCTTGTACATCGGCGCGATGAAAGTTGAGAGCCCACCTTTGGATGTACGAGCGAGAAGGACAGTCATTCTCGAGTCGGTTGCTGAAGAGAACCACTTGAAGCCGCTGATACTCCAGGGTCCTAGAGGGATGTCTTCGACTTTGGATGCCAGTCCAATGTCGGAGGTAGGTTGATGTGTTGCTGTAGTTTCAGTTAGCGATACATCGCTACCTCCTGTTCTTTCTGTCATCCACTGCCCGCTAGTCCAGGCACACGAAGGATCTCTCGAAGTAAGGTGTTGGAATGCATTCTCAAACACTCTTCTCTGTGTATCAGTTAGGCGTTTTGAGAGTTCAGGGCTCATGAGGTGTGTCTGCAAAAGTCGAGCGGCACCGTCTTGCATAGCAGAAGGACAGCCGACATTGGCACACGAAGCCGTCCAAAGCTGGATACGCAAGAACTGGTATGCTCGTGTGAATGGACCGTACTCGGTATCATATCCGGCCGCAACGAAGCTGAGATAAGTTAGCGATGTTGGTTTGGTGTGCAGACCTGTAATCTTACCCTCGAGACAGACCAAAACTCTGAAGACCACGCCATCCTTCGCCTGTGACTAGGTCGCCCTTCCACTGACCGAACACATCACGGCCCGAGCCTTTGAGATATGGTTTATTTCGCTCTGCATCTGTGATCCAGGAAAAGACCTCGTCGGAGAGGACATTGTCTCCAAGAGCAGCTACTTCAGCTTCAACTTGACGGATGATCTGTTTCGGGAGGAATACTAAGGGAAAGTCAGCACATGATAGTCGACAAGATTGGTATTAGCGTGGACCTACGCTTAAAGCACCTCTGGAACGCCACATCGTCGTAGAACTGATTATTCAGAACGGGCGGTTTCTGAAAGAAGCCCTTGTCTGCGCCTGAAGCCTCCATGGTAGGATATCAGAGGAGGAGAGGGGAAAAGAAGTACTGGACATGTTGAACTTGGGAATACCTGGGGTATCGTCGTAAAGTATATGGACTGTGTGATACATACCAGGGTATTCCTTTGACCGGGCTTAACTAAAGGAAGCATCAATCACAAGCCATCAACTACATGCCCATCGGTAGACTCTTGTGGGGTCACACCTCCAACTCGACCCATGTTCCGCCCATTTTAGGTAGGTATAGCGGAAGATATTCCGATATATCGCGGAAATAGAGTGATTTGGACGGAATGTTGAACCATGTTGGTTATGCAAAGTTGGTGACACTTTCTTTCAACGACCAACCATGTTCTCTCCGCATTTTGTTCAACAAGGATCTTGGCTTGGCCCGAGGCTGTTACTTATTCAACTCCGCAAAGCGACTAGGAGTGTCTCCGTTGCCGGTATTTGGCGATGTTTTTTGTCGATCTGCGAGCAACGTACCTCGCGTTTGTGTCATGTGTAATCTTCAAGGTATTAACAAAGCTGGCCACTAGAAGGATAGGAGGTAAAACTAGTAAGCTAGTTCACACCGTTTATTCTATATCTGGGTATCTGTGGGTAGGCTATTGTCAAGCCCGTAGGTCTCTCATCGCAGCCCTTGGTCGACCTGCAGTATTAGAAGATCACTAGAGTCCCGTTCGAGGCAAAGACTCGACATCCGAGCCGTGTAGGCTGGATCAAGAAGACAGAACCTTTTTTGACGTAACGCATGTTCCCCTAAGTAGCCTGTTCATGGATTTCACCTGAGTTTCGGTGTCGTCAAGCCTCTGGTACATCTGGCTGAACGAATCTCTCATGATAATCCCACGCTCCAGCATCTCCACCTCCTTCTCGAGCTTCTGCATTGATTTGCCCTCGTTATTTAGAGATTATATCTCATCGCGGAGCTTACGGATTTCGCCTGCTCCGTGACTGATGGCAGTGGCATAACTTTCCAAGAGGGCTTCCATGTTTGAAACTGCATCCTGTATAAAGGGTTAGTAAACAATTTGACAGCTAGTGTATATTCATAGGCAAATTTACCTTGATCAAGTTCACCTTCCTTTGGCACTCGTCAAAATTTTTGAAAATGGACTCTGAAGCTGCTTCAGTTAGACCTGTTGAAGCTTAATTTCTGGGCTTTATTCATACCTGTGGGCCTTTTGTTATCTGCAGGTTTGATGTTGTCTGCGGAAATGTTTAAGCCGCTCACGTCAGGGACTTTGACCCAAGATTCGTCTGATTGCTGTTAATCCATTATGGTATGTGTTTGGGGTGGTTGTAGTCTTTTTGAAACAGCTCATGTGTATACAGCTGACTATTATATAGAATTCTTTTTTTAGGTAAAGTTGGTAATTTATCATAAAATAACTTCATGGTTGTGATTCGCAGAGGTTTTGACAATAAGGAGGTTCTGGCTTTAGTTGAGAGCTGGAAAAGATATACTAGGTAAGTGATCGAAGTATCAAGATATAGGCACTAATATACTCGGGTTACAAATATTTTTTCTTCCTTTAACCGTCAATCAACAAGACACCAAGTTCCAAGCTAGGTAGATCAGTCGGCCTATGTATCCTACTCGTTGATCAATCAATATTTCAACAAGCCAAGCAAAAGGACTACCTATATATGCGTTATGGCAGTGATGGCCTAGCAGTTCTATAAATACCAACAATAACTTATGTGCACAGGTAGCTCGCCATATGCTTCATCTATCACCCACGTACTTATCTTAGAGTTCAATGGTTGCTATGTGTGTATATATATAGGCAACTGCTTGATCACGGCATTCTCCTTAGGAAGGCTAGTTGTTTCTATCAAGTTTTAGTTCACGCTGGTAGGTACCTGTCTTGTGATTGAATACTCGAAGCATACTAAAAAAGGTCAAGCTTTGTTACAACTAGAAATATAGCTGTTCTCCTTTCTCACGAGTATAAACAGAAACCTCGCGCAGTTAATACCTTCTCGTTGGTCCCATGAAGAACTGATATCGAAACCGAGTGGCCCAGGTAAGGTCAGATTTGTTACTTTTCGGTCATGTATAAGTTGGATCTGCAATAAATGTTCATAAGTCTTATTATCATGCTATCTTCTTTCTACCTGTGGCGATCGGCCTTCGTAAGCTCCTGTGACATAAACCCACAAAGTGCTCATCTACGGAACTATAAGCATTGACAAGCCATTAATCCACATCATCTATAAACCTTTTTTCTATCTTTCATCTGCCATTTCGAGCTCTATTCCGACGCCGCCTAGGGTGCAAACTTGCCCAGAGCACCTTCATTACCTCCATCAAACAGCTCATGTAGTGTATCAAGCTCCTGGAAGTGCTTTGCATACTCGACACCCTTTCGTCGCTGCGCCTCAACACGTCGCCAGTCCCATTCGCCTGGAACCTCCAAATCGACATCCGAAAGGTCAACAGACATATCGCCAAGCTGCTCCGGTCCAGTAGTCCAGCCGCCAGGACGCTCGGGTAGAAGTCCAGAGGCACCGCCCAGCATGATGGCTGGATTTACAGTGAAGCGACCCAGCTTGAAGACATACTTGCTGATGGCGGTCGCATAGATCCTCCTATGCCAGCCACCAGCGGCATCTTGGGGACCTCGTGCAGAAGTCTCCTTGAACGTAGGATCGAGCCACGATGTAGGCTTGGCAGCTCCCTTGGGAATATAATGTGTGACGATATACAGCCACTTGCGGTCCCAACACAAAATACGACTCCACATCTCAAAGTTCTTGAAAGCGGGGATCTCACGCTTGAAACTACAAGCGACGGAGCCTAGGATGATGCTCACATTGCCCTTGATTGGCTTGTCGGTCTTTGGGTCCAGGACGAGCTTGGTCTTTGCGTTGTTGGCGAGTGTCATGTAAGAGGCGCGGCAGAGGTAGGTGACGAGATGGGATCGCGAGACATCGAGGTCTGCAAAGTATGTTGAATTTGATTTGTGCAAGTTGTAGTCTATCTCGAGAATAGGCGCGTGCGTAGTTGAAATCATGGGCTTGAAAAGAGCATCGGGGCCGAGGGATGGCGATTTGCGCCAGTAGCCGTGGAGGAATATGGTGTAGAATACGCGGTACTATATGATGTTAGCAAAGTCGCTAAGTATAGGAGAAGATATTGAGACTTACAGTCCAAGCAAAGGGCATGCTCTTCCAGTTAAACACGATAAAGAACAACAGCAGGATGCGCGATGTCCGACCAGGTCCTGTAAGGAATTCCCTAATCAGAGGACCCCAGTTGACTCGGTAGGCAGCATATCCAGCCGAGCCTGCAATAAGAGGCATAACAACAGGCACTACTTGCGAGAGGCCGAACATTTTCTTTGCGGCGCCAGCCATGATGGGCGATTGCTGGTGTTTTGCGACAAATGTTGGAGGACAGGGGTAAAGGGTGAAAAGGCGGTCTTTCGCTGTATCTGCATATGCGCCCGCCAGATGCGCAAGTGCCTGTGACAAAATATCGGTCAGCTACTCTTACAACAGGTTATGAGTGGCCGAAGATGCCGTTGATTTGTCCTCGAGGAAGAACTAAAAAAACTCAATATTATTTCGCATTCAATCGATCAATGCCACTAAATTGAGGGAGCTGTCAGAAGAACCGAGGCACGGAATTTTGGTGGAGACTCGGCCGAGCGATAGCAACGTTGGGGAAGTTTAAGGTACTCAATTAAACAAACATTAACGATTCAACGTCGATTTGTTTAAAAGAAAGAAAGTAGAGGTAAACATGGAGGGATAAAGTGAGAGTTTAAATGTACTATTCGTCTTATAATCCCGCATAACGGCCCCTGAGGGAGGACTGGCTAAATGGCAATATACAACACCAACACAGCAACGTATTATAAGACTTGGAATCTCACTCTCTTTGTCTAATCGTCACACGTAAGCGGACAGTATGTGCAAAAAGAGAGACAGTTGAATCAAGCAAAGATAACTTGATTAACCATTGTGTGGTGACACAAAAAGAGGATATATGGTGGAATCTAACCACCTGCAATGGACGAACAGGGAATCGAACCCTGGACCACTCCCAGATTATTCGGTCGAATTATGCTAAGGGAGTATTATACCACTAAACCATTCGCCCGGTTCTTATTGAATGAAGCACCGTTATCGTTGATTCTGTATCCCGAGATTAGACGAGACACAGTTGGATAATCCAAGCATTTCTTACATTGCTTCGTGACGATACTCGTAATTCCTTCTTGATTTATATTTTCAGCATATTTACAGAGATTTCTCAACCTCATCCACAGCCCCAATAACTTCCTTCCAGTTGGCCCATTCAGCATCACCACCTGGAATGCCTCCCATCAGCGGCAATCTTGTTCCATCACTATCCCCAAAGCCTCTAAGTCTGCTAATAGCCTCCTTGATACCCACAGTACCAAACTTGACCACCAACTCTTCCATCGAGCTCACCTTGAACTGCAGAACCCTTCGCTCCTGGATCTCGGCATCTGTGGGCTGCGTCTTTGTCGACAACTCGTAAAGTCGCACCAGAGACTTGGGGAAGAAGCCAGCTGAGCCGTCAATGGCACCCGCAAAGCCCACCGAGACAACGGGGAGTAGCTGTTGGCCGAGACCTGTGTAGGCGTGGAAGTGGCTGTGGTCGATGGATGGGTTGGAGGCGATTTGCGCAGCTACTGAGACGTCGCCGTGAGACAGCTTGCATCCCACAATGTTAGGGTGTTTGGCGAGAGTAACGTAGGTAGATACGGCGACCTTGACATTGTTGGATACTCCGGGGTAGTGATAGCTAAACAACAGTCAGTTTGTGGCTTCAGTATGACTCAGACATGAAGTCTTACATCATGACAGGAATAGGACTTTGGTCAGCTACAGCAGTGAACCACTGGACCAGACCCTCCTGTGTAACGGCAGCAGCATTGTATCCAGGTACAAGAGTCAGACCCCATTGAGCACCAGACTTTTGGGCATCCTTGAGTTGCTCGACAGTCTCCTCGACACTATTAGTCGCTGTGCCTGCAACGATGGGGTAGTCCTTGAAGCCCTCCTTCTCCAGACCAGCCTTGACGCCACTGAGGATAGCATGACGGTCTCTGGGATGAATATGCACAGCTTCGCCTGTGGTACCGAGGACAACTACACCCTTGATACCATTCTTAGCTAAGTAAACGGCGTGAGCAACCTGCGTCTCGACATCGACAGGCGAGGAGATGGTGTTGTAGTTGGCAGCCTTTTTGGAAGCGAAGAACGTGGGGACGGGCACGTAGATGCCCTTTGGCGGAGGAGAAGACATGTTTGATGTTGATAGTATCCTAATTATACAAGTAATTTGAGGAATAAAGAGAAATGGACGGAACGTGAGGGGTTTGCTGTGCACATCATGTATTATAAACACTCTCCAACGCAAACCTCGGTCTTCGGGATAGTTCAAAGCGACACTGCATGTCGCAATTGGAGAAAGCCGACGGTTCGGCTCGTCAACAAGACTTGAGAATGGCAGCGCGACCCGAAAGCAGTGGGATTATTCCCCTCATTAGTACCACAATTTCATTTGTATTCGACCGGTCGTCGGTTAATTGATGCTTTCGGATGGATCATGAATGTCTGTCAACCTACCTATGTTTAAGAATAGCCGACAGGCATCAGAATAGTCTTAGATACCCTTCCCAGTAAATCTACCCTACAGACACACGATATTTATGTTCTTACTTCGGCAGTATGCTACCACAACGACCATATCTGTTTCAGAAAATGCTAAATTCATAATAAGTATTTCAAGTACTTGTTTGAGACTTTCCATCCTGGCTTTTCGATAACTGACGCTGTCTTGGTATGTATCTACACATCGTTGTTCTGTTGTAATCTCTCATTCGTCTAAGCAACGAACTCCGACATCGGAAACCCGTAAAATGATCTTCCTAAACGTCTACAGTCTTCATTTTTACAGAATGATCAATAGGTGAAGTGTTATTTGTATTTTATTTCGCTATTTTCGTTTCTTCATTCCCGATCGCTCTATTTCTAGACAGGACTTTTATGCCTGGTTTTCTCCCATGAGCTATCTCTATTTTGATAGTGTTTTGCAATCTACGAGTAAATGTGACCGTGTACAATTCTAACCCATTTCTCTTTAGTATATTTTATGGCTCAGAATATTATGATCGAACAACATGAGTACCCTCAGCAGGCTCGAGGACCTTCCACTGACAAGGCAGATCCTTCTTCTCGTTGTGTTCCCGCAGCTTGGCGATGATCTTGTCGGCGATGGCCTCAAAATTGTGCGTCGCCAGAGCCAGGATCGTAGGACCAGCGCCGGAAAGGCACACACCAAGGAAACCCTCATCGGTCTTGGGGGACATTGTCTCGACGATCTCAGTGAGGCCGGGAATCAGGGTCTGTCGGTAAGGCTGGTGGATCTTGTCTTGCATGGCAAGGTGGATAAGCTCGGGGTCGGGAGGGGACTGGCCAAGGGCGACGGGCAGAAGGGCAATTCGTTGCAAGTTGAAGACCTAGAGTGACATGTTAGCTCTGGATTGGCGGGTTGGTTTAGAGATTGAACGACATACCACATCGGGGCGAGTGTAGTTTGCGGGCAACACACCGCGCGCAGCATGTGTAGCAACCTGGAAATCAGGGATGATGGCAACAGCCTTGATCTCCTTGGCCCAAGGGAACTTGATATGGTGACCGATTCCGTGAGGAGGGTTCGGGGGCTTCTTTCCAGTATCCTCTCCTCCAGCGGGCGCGGGAAGAACCTCGCTGAGAGGAATTTCTGTACGAGCAACGTCTTCGGGGGTCAAGGGCTTGAGGTATGTTCCGACGAAGCCGCCATAGAGGGCAGCACCGACATTGTCAGGATGTCTCTCTGGGATTGAAGTTAGTTTAAGATTGACAACTCATAGTGGGAACGGTTTTTACCAATCATTAGACAGTAGTCGAATAGTCGGTCATTATCAAGGTGCTTGAGACCTCCCACTTCCTTGCCCAGGGCAACACCAGCTACGACAGCAGCACCAGAGCTACCTAGACCACGGCCTAGAGGAATGGGGTTCTTGATGTGCACATGGGTCTCGACGGGGAAGGCCCTCTGTTCATTGCAGCGCAAGACGTAGAGAGCGACGCGGGTGAGAAGGTTGACCTCGGGGTCGAGGCTGATCTCATCCTCTCCCTCTCCTTCGTAAGTGATTCTGCAGTTGAGCGGGTGCTCGGACTTTGTCTTTGACCGGTCGATAGTGACGTGAAGCTCGAGGTAGACGGAGAGGGCGAGGCCGATGACATCGAAGCCGGGTCCAATGTTTGCGCTGGAGCAGGGGGTCTTGATGATGAAGGATTCCATGGCTGCGTCTTGTCTTGTCTGTTTATTGCTTATGTGCCGAAGCTCGGAACTGTATCTGTATCTGGGAGAGGAAAGTTTTGAGACAAGCACCCAACAAGCAAAGAGAGGGTCCAATGGCGCGATGCAAATTGGGGCTAGTTTGAACCTCAATTATTATTTTGATCTCACGAAGGAACTCAAGAATTACAAAAAAAAAGTCACATCAAGAAGAATTGAACAATTGAAAAGGCGTGGATCAGCCGATAGTGGAATTTGATCATTATTGTGACTGACTGACATGGAGGAATGAAGGCCGATGACGGAGCTCGCCGTTGCAGCGTACCTAAGGCGCAATTGATTAAAAAAAAACCTTGTTCGGCTTTCTATCGCATGCTTCGCAAAATTTGCTATGGTACGTTATTATGAGCAGCGCAGTTGGCGGGGTAAAATATTGTCTTTAACAAGTCCAGACCAGAGCAATTGCGGCGGGGTTAGATCATCTATCTTTATGGGCCGATAAGAGAAGACAAGATAGAGAGTGAGGCTGCTGTGAGTTCTTAGTTCTATGAACTGGACTGGGCCAGTAGACTAAGAGCATAAGTTCCTAAACAAGGATTTGGTCTTGCAATAGCTTGAACTTTCGAGAAACAGGAGCTATCATCTTTATCTGAACCATTTATGCATATCAGACATCATTATAGGTTAATACGAACCGAACCACTCCTCTATCCTTGATTGACATGGCAGAGCTCAGGCCATTTGTGACTTGCGAGTGTAGATCAGCTCGCTTTGAATGAATCGCTTTTGTCCCTGGAAATATCTTGATATTCAACCGGGTATCACAGCATGTAGCTAGTTATACTTGATTATTGTTACATTCCATTCAAAAGATTCACTGGGTTAGTTAGGTATGTAGCACTGGCAATAGTTCTTTGGCGGGCGAGAAAACACGATATAGGCCGTGCAACCCCAGCCCCAACCGGTTATGCCGACGGCTAACGTGAGTTTTCCAGAAGCTAAGTCCATCTCCCAAAATAGCATAATCTCCAATTCTATCTCACCACCATGATGTCAAAGCTCATAGTGCATCACAGGTTCCCACGTAAGACTCAATTTCTTTTGGCAAACAAAATACAGCATCATGTCTCTTGGCATTTTGAGCCTCGTATCGTTTGTGTTCCCAACCATTGCCGGGCTTTCCGGCACTTGAATCCCTGCCTGCTTGAGCTTCAGTGAGGTCTTTTTTTCCCTCAACAGTCCAAGACCATGACGTTGGTGAATTCTCGTATCATCTGTTCTACATGGGGTATCACCCATGCTGTAAAAACTCCTATTCGCGGAGTTTTGCTGATCGCAAAAAATAGCCAAGACAGTCAACAAACTTGTCTTTCTTTTTTGTATTATCCGAGGCTACCGTTCACTTAATCACTGTAAATAGTAAAGATGGACCTTGCTTGTTGATCTACTTGCTGGGTTCATGCTGTTCATGATCTGAATATAGGACAAAATACAACGTCAAAGCTTAGACCATTGCCATGTTGCTCTTGTTGATGCCAATGATTTCCTGTTTGTTCTCCAATTTTCCCACGATACATTGCAGCATATCCATAGACAACGCAAGAAGGAATACGAGGGTGAAGGGTCTCGCCCCGACTAAGCTTAACAGGCAGGACCCTTGCCTTGAGATCAAAAGAGCGTGACTATGCGGAAATAGGAAATGCCTCTGTTGAGCGGTGAGATCATCAGATCAACGGTTTGTTCTCTATCTTGATCGAACGACGATGTTTGTTTGGTTTGCGAGTAATTGCGTTGATTTAACCACGCCACAACATTGAAAACAATGCACTACCAAAGTCAATGTGTAGTTAGAATCTCACCGGTCACTCCGTAATATGGATAAACCCATAGATTTCTATAGCGGTGGAACTTCGATTTACTAGCAAAGATAGCGAATGCGAGAGAACCAGCAAGAGGCACGTTACCTTGAATTGTTCACGGGACGACACTAGCTTAGAGGCCGAGCAGAAATACGAGATGCTTCTCCCCCAAAAGCTACCTAACGTTACCCCACAATGCCTCAAAATGGGGGCCATGACCGGCAGAAAGCCACAGGCTACCCCTGCACGGTAGGACAGCTAGTCTGGGTCAATTATTCTGGACCACAGTCTGGATCACAGTTGACCCCATTGACTTTTTTCTATCCGCTCCTCAAAATAGCACACTGCGGACTATCGGCATGCCCTAGCCTCCTTGTGGCATGCTCAGTATTAGCCAGAATACGGGCACTAAGCTGAGCTGACAGCAAACACAGACTTGTCTTGCAGAGAGCCTCTACTAAGCTAAGCTGCAACGGTAGCTATGACGATGCATGGAGCGGAAACTAAGCTTGTCCTGCCTCCAGCCTCCCGGTCACTTTCTCGATTTGGTTGTGGAGATGGACGATCGTCCGAGGCTCGTGTCGTGATGGACAAGGCAAGGTAGCTTAGCTAGGTTGCTAGCTAGATGCATGGTGGCATGGCATGGCATGGCATAGCACAGCATGGGCATGTCATGGCATGGTCCATTTTCCCATCCGGAGTTTGGAGAATCTATGTGAACAGTCAAGTATAAGAAGACTCTTGAATCTCCTCCAAATATCATTTCTTCTCATCATCACTCTCATCAACAATCAACCACTCTCATCTTCCAAACAACTCTCAACACTACCACCAACACTCACCTCTTCAACTTACAAACAAAAACCCACAACCGTCAACATGAAGTTCACTGGTATCCTCTCTGCTCTCGCTCTCACCTCCGCTGTCTCAGCCACCACTGGTAAGTTCATCCAGATCTCTCTAATAGCTCCTTCACTCAACTAACACACTATCTTCAGTCTCCTACGACACTGGCTACGATGACAAGTCTCGCCCCATGACTGCCGTCTCTTGCTCTGACGGCTCCAACGGTCTCATCACCAAGTACGGCTGGAAGACCCAGGGCAACATCCCCACCAAGTACGTCGGTGGTGTCAACATCATCGCTGGCTGGAACTCCCCCAACTGTGGTGGCTGCTACCGCCTCGAGTACAAGGGCCGCAAGATCAACGTCCTTGCCATCGACCACGCCGCTTCTGGCTTCAACATTGGCCTCGATGCCATGAACGCTCTCACCGGCGGTCAGGCTACTGCGCTCGGCCGTGTCAATGCTCAGGTCTACCACGCCGACCCTTCTGCTTGTGGCCTCAAGAAGTAAACGGCTGCAACTCTACGACTTTTATGAGATGCATTACGGACGGGGCTTTGGGATAACGGACACTTTTTTATAATTCTTCCTCTCCTTAGAACTTTGGGTTTAATACTTGGCAATGGCTGGCTGGCGTTTAGACTATGATTTACCACACACATAATCTAACTAGATACTTACACTTACATATGAATGAACATAGAGCTTAATTGCTTATACTCAATAACCACTGAACAATCTGAAAAAGTGAAACGCTCTGTTTGATCAAATCGGATTGTCTCTTAAGGGGCCTCTCGAACAGGTTTTATCGAACATGAAACTCTTAGAAGCGTCAGTTTCAGTAAAAGGCAATATATTTCACTCCGCTTTACTAATCATGTGCCCTAGTTCTAAAGTCCAGTCCCATTTCGCTTTATCATCAACCACAAGGAAGATCCCTCGCTATGATTACTGCTAGTTGAGCCGTCCACAAAGCAATGCTTTTTGAGTATCGACACTTTCGTCCCAACCAAGAGTGTCATAGGATGGTATCTTCTGAGAACACGGGTTATTCATCGGCGACAAATCCCAACCATGGTGGTGTGTTGACAACCGCCGGGGGGTCAGATAATTCACTCGATTCGTCCGAACTCGAATTATCTGAACAAATCGAAGGCGTATCGCGGAAATGCGGAGGTGTAGACATGGACGATCCGCAAGAAGACAAAGGACTGTCGCTATCGCTCAAGCTCTGACTAGGCACCTCAGGGCGTTCGAGAATTGTCCCGTATGTCATGAGAGTACTTGGTGAAGATGGTACGTATTCGGGAGTACTGGGTGGAGGAGTTCGTGAAGCTGTGGCGATTTTGATAAATCTTTTACCCGCCTGTTCTTGTTCTTCAGTGACTGTTAGTTGGTACATGATGAATGGTTGGTATAGATAGGAGATATGCTATACCGCCTGGTGAAGTTCTAATCCACACAGCGCACTGGAGCACTTCAACAAGATCGACGAACTGTTCATAGTCGAGCCCATACTTCAGCCCCCCGAAAGGAAGACGGATATTGTCTGGAGCCTTCAAAACAGCTGTTACATCGTTGATGCCATGCTTCGCGGCAGCTGACTCGACAAAGTCTACGAAATCGTAAAAGAGTCCCGTTTCGCCTTTGAAGACCACGCATCTATTCTCTTTGCAGTATCCCATGAAGTTTTCGTAGGAAGCATCCGATTTTTTGGCGATAGTCAGGTCGATCGCCGCGCCCGACTTTCTGCAGCGCGACAGTTTAACTGCAATGTCCGGGGATGCAATGAGCTGCAAGATAGAGGGCGGAGGTGCGAATCTGCAAACGTGGGCAGACTCGAGGTATAAATTGTAGGCTGGTCTGAGTAGCCCATCGCGGGCGTGGGCAAACTCTGATGATTTTCCTTCTTTGAGACGATCGAGTTGATCTTCGAATATGATCGCCATGGTGAGAGTTGATTATGTAGTACAGAGGAAGAGACAGGGTAATACTTCTGCTTAACTTTCAACGATAGACAAGTTGACGGGGTTGTAAGTTTTGTTTTGTTTTGTTTTAGTTGTCAAGTGCTCCTGGTTCGGGGGCATTCACTTGATGCTCGAGGCAGCCGTGGTAACTGGACCTGCCGCGCACCTGCCAGCAGCTGGTTCTGAATTTTTCGGAACGGAAGGTGGAATGGAATTCACTTGATGAACTTGATTGAAAATAAAATAGATATTAAAGGGTGCCATGCTTTAGAGTCGGTCAGAAATACGTCCAGCTTATTACTACCTATGCAGCATTTTTGCCCTTTTCCTTCGAACGAGATACTCCAACCGCATTAAACAAATTATCTCGAATGGCACGGATATCAACATATAAATCGCGTTGATTCAATACTGCAACCTATTTAGGAGAGAACCATCCCTACTTATATTTGGTATGGGTAGAAATATACAATCCTTACGAGGAACTTGAACAATACCAGGCAGTGTAACAATCCTACATATCCGTCAATACGAGTGACAGTTGCTTGGAATTAGAACTGACCACAAACACGGGAATATCATCATACAAAACCCAAAGTTACCCAGCCAAACCATGTGCAACTGTTTGACAAGATAAAAAAGGTTTCGAGGATTCTCTACTCGGACCTCAGGTCTTTTGTTGAGATGAGTGTTTACACGGTTTCTTTATACAACCATAACAATTTGCACAAGAGTACCTTAGTAATTATACACCATAAAACAGGTTAAAAAAAACATCCAATAAAAACTTCCTTTCATCCATCTCATGGCCAGGATAGGAAGCGAGGCCGAGTTTGGTGACGTGCCTGACGTGGGGTAATCCTAGTTCGTCATCAGCACGTAGGCACTCAGTCAGTCACGCTTTACATCGATCAATCTTTTCCCATCAAGTTTTCCATCTTTCTTAAAACCAAATTCGATTTATTTTTCCTAGTCTAGTCATGTTCTCAGAAATCACACAACCTTGACGATGCAGAATCTTCCCAACGAGCTCGTCACTCATATTCTCACCTTCATCGACCCCGAAGCCGATTTACAACATCGCATTTACCAAGACCCTGTAAAGCTCTCGAGACCTGTATCATCTGGACCAAATACACCATTGAAGAATGCTTCTCTAGTCTGTCGTCTCTGGAGAAATTCTTTGATAAAACCTCTCTTTCGACATGTCGTTTGGTCCTTTTGGCGTTTCAACAAGCCAACTACGCAAGACATCGTATCCGAAATCGAGGTGTTGAGTTTCATACGTCGCAACAACTTGGCGCCTATCGTCGAAAGTTTCACTATTCTAGTTGATGCTCCTCGGAGATCGGGCCAGGATCGATATGCTGATGGTCAATTCTGGGGCGTTTTGCCCCCTGCGATGCCGGAGACGCCCTCCTCCCTGAACCTGTCACGATCTGTCCTGGACAACGAGCGTGAAGGTGAAAATGCCCAAAGCAGGAACGGAGAAGAGAGGGCCCGAGTTCATTGGGACAACAACTGGCTTTGGCATACCATATTCGATGTCATAGATCCGTTGCGCATCACAGTAATCGGTTCAATAGACATCCTCGCCTCCCTTCTAAGCCGAACCGTCGACCTGTCGAGTAACTGGGCTTTCGACAGCACCTACTACGTTCTATCGCTATCGCGGCCATCTCGCAGTGCTGGGCAGAAGAAAGGATCAGATCTGCTGCCCTCGCAACTATCTGGATTGCGTGACCGCATCCCTTGCGACTTGTTCCACATCAGAGACTGGCCCTCACTTCTCATTAACGAAGGTTCCTTCGCGCCTGTTTACTCTACATACGAATTCTTCCACTACTCAGCAGCAACTCTCCTCCCTGCCATCTTCGACGCTTCAGACCCTTCGTTCAGCGTCATCTGCGAAAACCTCAAATCGCTGTCCTACATTGCCACCTTCCCCCTTTCGCACCACATCTCGGACTTTCTCATCCCCCACTGCCCACCCGTCGAGCATCTCTTTATTCAACTCATGCCCAAGAACCGCGACTTTTGGGAAAGCAGTAGTCTTGCGAAGGTCAATCTTTCCGACCTGTGGCTCGAGTGCGATACATCGTACGCCCTCCTTGTACGCCAGATGCTGGAGCCTGTTCCTCAGCATGGCTGGCAGAGGCTGAAGTTGTTTGAGACGGGTGATAAGCCAGCAGAAGGTGTCTGGAGGATGAACACATATGATGCTCACATCGATGGCGTAAATGGGTGGAGGGAAGAAAGCGAGGGTGTTTTCGTCAAGGATGATTCACAAAGCGAGAGTCAAGAACAAGTCGAAGAAGAGGGGCTTTAGTGTTCCAGTCACTATAGAGGAGTTTGTTAGCAATGGCATTAGGGGCGCATGTTACTTCCTATCTCTGTTTTAGGCTGTTTTTGCCCAAGGGTTATGATGAATTTGAAATGATAACTTGCAACAAGACTTGCCATTTGCGTTGCTTGAAACATGAATCTGATACGCTCCGAGATCTGAGTGAGTTCTTGCATGAATGATTTTGTGATCATTTGTTTTTATCATGATCTATGTCTGGTGTAAGGTCTATCACTCGACATCCATACTTATATCCGACCAAGTTATAAGCTCTTGGTGAAGCTTCAGCCATAATAAACTGGTTGTACATGAAACCAAGCCCAAAACTAAACGCCTCTACATGCATCATGTAGTCTATATATATCCGATCCAACGGGCAGTATGTGGTGGAGTGGCACGAATCAACTGCCATGCCTCTTCCGTAACCGTTCCTCCGAACCCAAAACGCCATGTAAATACACATAAGCTTAGTCATCATCGCTGTCAATGTCGCCGTCCTTGTCACTGTCTGTGAAGTCGGCAACAGGCTCCCTCGCCGCATGCTCCTTCATCTCACGATAAGTACTCCAAGTCAGGCCTAAGAAGGCTATGATGATCATGGCGCCTCCGACAATAGCGGCAAAACTCAAGGGCTCTCCAGTGATCATCCAATCAACGATGGCGACGAGGAAGATGGTGAGAAGCGCAGCTACCGACGACAGAACAGGCGATGTCAGGGAAATAAGAACGAGGAATGAACCGCTGAAGGTGGCGTTGGAAAGAACAGCAAGAAGAATGAGCCAGCAGGTCGAAGCTTCGGGTATCTCGAACTTTTCGATGTTTAGGAAATCAAGGAGTGGAAGAGGAATCCAAAGGACTGTCAGGGTGAAAAGACCGATCAAAGAGCCGAAAGTGTTGGCGAAGATCATGCCTCGTCCAGGAGAGCATCCCTCTGGCGGACAAGCATATCTCTTGTACAAAACCTCGTAGAGGCCATAAAGAACGGAACCAATACCAATAACGAGGTTACCAAAGAATCTGTTGCCGGCCTCGACACTCTCGGTTCCCTCCTTAGTATCACCGTAAGCAACGACAAGGACACCGGCAATAGCAATAAGAACGGCAACCGATTTATCGAGACGCAATGGCTCGTGAAGTAGTGGGACAGAGAAAACGTATGCGAAAAAGGCGGAGCAGTTGTAGATCGCCGTTAGATCCGAAGGCGTCGTCAGACTAACAGCAATGTACCAACTCAGCCCAGCGACGGTCAGGGCGCATGTAATGATAGCGGTGAAACGAACAAAATAACGAACGGGCCGGGCGCGATGCTGAATCGATATGTGGAATACATCGAGGGTCTGCTTCTCAATCATAATGGCAGTTGTACGCAATTGGTGCTTGTGTCTTTTCCAGAAGACGGGCCATGGTACATCGCGCTTTTGAAAGCGTAGGATAAGGAGCTGAATTGGCCATAAAACAACCCAGGAACCGTGAGTGAAATACATCATACAATATGCTTTGTCCCAACCAAGGTCATGCTGAATATGTGCGCTCAGTTCTGTCTGGACGCAAAATGCGATCAGGCTAACGATAAGGAAGAATCCTGCGTACGTGTACCTCTGCTTGGTCGAGTCTGCGGCAGCTTCGGCAGCAGTTTGAGGGCTTCGACTGCGCATCGTAGATCGCCGACTCATACTTGGTCGAGCCATCATCTCATTCGGATGATAGGGGAGATCATCCTCGCTGGACGCCCTTGATCCCTGGCTCGGTCGTCGTCCACTATCGCTGGTGGGCGAATAGCCAGCGCGACCGCGCTCAGGGTCATCCTCCTTGAAAAGAAGGGGTTCGCCAGACTTACCATCGCCGTGACGATGGTAGTTTGGGCGACGAAGGTCATTGGGATTCATATCGTCCAACTCTAATCCTTCGCTTTCAATGTTTGACTTTGGCTTTGTGTTCTTGTTGCGATCGTGGCGTTTCGTGTCAGGAGCGGAAGCTTTGCTCGGATGATTGGCGGTGCCACGGGCGCCAACAGTTCTTGGTTTGGCAGTCGAGGATGAAGCTGGTTCGCATGTGGTATCATCACTGGATGAGGTGGAAGAATCTGAATCTGAATCTGAATCTAGGGATACTCGATCGCGACCTTGCAGGAGACTGGCCTCTTGTTCTCTGTTATTGCGGCGAGACATGGAGGGCAAAGGGAGGGACCGGGTCGGTACAAGTATATAAACACAATAAAAGACAAAAAGAGTGAAACGGTTTAGCTGGGATCTGCGGTTGGACCGGGTGTTTCTGGGTATGGGTAACCTGTCGAATCGAGGCTGTCGTATTGGATCTGTGGTATGTAAAGGTGGTGTTGAAAAGCAGCCATGCTAGTCCAGGGCGGAGACAAGCGGGTCCCAAGACCCCATTTTACAGGGGCCAAACTGGCAAGGGACCAACAGCGCGGGGAATTGGATGGCACGGGGGGGACTAGGGGTGCCGTCATAGTTCAGTTGGCTCCATTGCATGGGGTTTATCTCAACTTTTTAGAGCCCTGGAGGCATTCATGGTGGTGAATAAACATCACTAGAGAGGTTATCGCGGTTAGGATATCCCAGAAAACATGACTCGACCGTTAAATCTTAACTTACTGATGATAATGTTAAACAACAAAGACTCTACAGACCTAGGCTGAGGCTTATTATTCACAAAGTACTCGCTACAAAAGTCCTGTTTCCACACACATGCATGTACCTATAATAACCGGTTTTGACATATCTCTTAGATCTAACTAAGATCTGATTGCGTGCTGCGCTATCATTCAGATAACAATGCCTAATGCCAAGGGCATCACACCAACAAAATGACTCCTTAAAAGTCATGTGCTACCTTATTCTCCCCACGCGCCCCCAATCCCGAGACATGCTCATATGTAGTATCACCATCAGATACCTGCAATAAATGATAATAGCGGTACTTCAATTCTTCAAACAGGGCGTGAGTCTTAGTCAGGCGATAAGTATTACTATCTGCCAACTCGCAATTTACTTGGCCGATGCTCCAAACAGAGCCTCGTGCACATCATAAGTATACTCCAACTCCCCGTGCCAGTAATTAGCCGTGTCTGCCTTGGAGTACAGCCAGGCCTGGTCAAGTGCCTTAACCACTTCGTCTGGGAGAGGGCCCTTCTCAAGAAGCTCCAGGTTCTCCTCCAGCTGCTCTACCTTGGACATGCCGAGGATGATTCCATCGTTGCCGTCTTTCATCTTCAGCCCGGAGTGGTGCACCGTCCATCGCAGCGCCGTCTCAAGCATACTTAATCCGTGCTTTTCCACTGCCTGCTCGATAACATTCAGAGCCTTGAATGTGCTTTCTCTGAAGTAACGTTGGCGGTATGCGGTACCAATGGCAGACTGGTCAGAGAAACGACCACTTTCGGGCTTGATGTCCATCGACTTGATCTTGCCGGACAAGAGACCGCCAGCAATGGGGTTATAAACAACAATATCAAGACCGTATCTTCTGCAGGCCACAAAAAGCTCCGCCTCGATGGAACGAGTAAGGCAGTTGTACATGCCCTGGTAGACCGTAGGTCGAACCCAGTTGTTGTATTTGCAGGTCATGACAACCTCGGCAACCTCGTATGCGGTGAAGTTACTGATACCAAAGTTGACAAATTTTCCATCCTTGTGCAGCTTATTAATAGCCTCGAGGGTCTCGGCGAAAGGAACGCCACGGTCAGGACGGTGGAGGTAGAGCAGCTATTCGCCATGTTAGTGCTTGTTAGTCTATTGTTGGTTCATGGCAGCTTACATCAATGCAGTCAGTTCCAAGCTCCTTCAAACTGGTCTCGACAGACTCGATGACCTTGTCGTAAGTGTTTTCGCCGGGTTGCTTGGGATACATGACCTTAGTATCGAGAGTGAGTCCCCTCTCCTTCCACTTGGTCTCTTTACCAGTCCATCCCTCTTGGTTTCCACCGACATATATGCGCGCAGTGTCAACCTCACTGTAGCCCTTGCTCTGGAATACGTCGAGTGCCTTGTTGAAAGTCTCTGGGTCAAAGATGCGGGCGTCGAGCTTCTCAGAACCAGGAGGTCCAAAGGTCATGAGACCCAGGATAACGCGGGGCTTTACGCTTTGAGGTAGGAGAGGCATCGTGATGGTTGATAGTATTATTGATAAAGATGATTATAGTCGGGAGCCAAGACTTAGATGAAGATGGCAGGTTCTTTATAGTCACTCGAGAAAGGATGGAGGTTCGGAGTTGTGTCTCTAAACTCCAGCTCACTTATCCATCATGGCGCCTTTTGGTCGACCCTCGACTCACCCCACCAACATTCGCGGTTTCGGGCGGGGTACAGTACGTTTCGGTTTAAGTAGAACAAGTGTCACGGCAAATGCAAAAAAAGGGTGCGTGCGAGGTACCAGAGAAGTTTGTTTACTGGCTAGAGCAAAGGATTGGTGGATTAATGCTAGGTATTGAATCATTGGTGAACAAAGTCAAGAGAGTGAAAGAGGATTGAAAGCTTAAGCAAGCTATTGGATAGCTTCATGACGTAGGCATTTCCGTCGATATCGCTTAGCTCCAGATATCTCTAGATGGGACCTAAGACGACATGTATGTAATCATACCAGTTGGACCGATAAGCAGATACTAAATCCTTCAAATTATCTTAATCGGCAGAGTCGGCAGCTACCATAGCACTCAAATTTATGTCTTTGCAATAATATTTACTCTCTAGATATCTAGGGGATTTAGGTACTTTGGCCAATTAAAAAAGGCGGTGGGTCTTCCCTCCATGTATCCTCGCGGTATCCTGCGCAGCCGCAAGCATAGACTAACTCTCCAACCTCCCAAGCAAAAGAAAGACATCAGATAGCATGAAGAATTGCAAAAAAGAAATTCAAAAAAAAGCCCTAGCTGGGACTCGAACCCAGAATCCTCAGATTAGAAGTCTGATGCCTTAGCCATTAGGCCACAAGGGCTTTGCAACTGGTTGTGTTGCTTATTGTTGACGATTCGTTTCTTATCGGTAACCATATAGGTAATCATCCACATGTCCGAAGGACAAAAGCGAAATCAGCATCACGAAATACACTTAATTATATAACTTAACAGTTTTAGCATAATTAAAGAGCAGTAGAGCAGCGCCTTCAACGCAATCAGTAACTCTGCCTGCCACCAAGCGGGGATATTTTAGTGATGGAAAATTACGGTAATTCGCGATAATAGGAACCGGGCTCAAACCACATTCTACATGTCTAAGCAAACACCGGCGCAGCTCACTCGGTAGACATGAAATGATTCCCAGATATCACTGAATGGTAATCTCTCATTTGAAGTATTCTATTGTGTGATTTGCATATATCTAGTAGGTAATCAATCGAACCAAGATTCGAACACATATTTCCTCCATCCGAGTGGGTTGGGAGTTGTTGACGTAATTGATAGTCCCCAATAGCGGGTTAAGCACAATCGGTTAATGCTCGGCCAACATCCCGCAATTCAAACTCCAAAATCACAGCTTCGCGATTGGAGATTTCAAGATTCCGAATTGCTGTGTCGACATCCCACCACCACCTGTGAATGCGACGTTTCAAACATGCTTTTGTATGTATTAGCCAAAACTGACCAATATTTGAATGCCAACTAACCCTATCAGTTCCTTCTTCACATAGACTGATCCATCATGAGGGCGCAATTGGCCCGCCATGCTCGACGGGTCCTCATCCACCAAGTCCGATCCCCGTCTTGCGCCGTCTATTCTACTCCTCTCCGCCGAACACGATTACCAAGAACAATAAACAATGGCTACTCACGGCGATACTTCCTCGAAGCTCTGTTTTCTAAAGCACCTCGCGAGATTCGCCAACCCGAATTCGAACCAGGATGGCAGCAGATTATGATTTGGAGGAGTCGCATGCTCGACAACTTACGTCCTCCCCCTGCACAAGAGCTTGTTCAGGCCTGGAGGTCTTTCTTTGAAGGAAAGCTTTCCAGTCGAAGGCCATTGAACGGCACTCAGGCAATGCAATGCAGTCGACTGCTCCCCTACCTCGTGGTACAACGACAATTTCCCTTTTCAGCAAAGATTGAGATCGCCGATATTATCAAGGCTCTCAACGTTCTCTGTAGACTTCGACCTCGCGAACGAACTACCGAACATCTTAAACTAGCCAACGCTCTCTGGACTGCCGTTGAAGATCCCCGGATGCACGACAAGCCCGGCTGGACGACCCGCGGCGGATTATGGTGCACCTTTATCGAAGTGCTGTGTCTCTATGGTGGATCGAAGGAGGCTCTCCAAATGATTTATGATAAAAAGGACGAAGTAATGCAGTACTGCGACAAGAAAACGAAAAACCCCATATTATGGATGTGCCAGGGATTGGCTCGCGAAGGTCATGAAGAGGATCTTGTCAACTTTGTCAATTGGGCGCAGGAAAATGGCTACCCATTCGAAAAACATATTCAGCGTGTAATGGTCGATTTCTTTGCTGGGAGGGATCGGGTCGAGGAGACCAAGTACTGGTTCGAGAAGCCCATTCCTGAAACCCGCTCCAACCTAGTTATACCACTCATCGCTCACTTTGCTGCACGCAACAACCTCCAGGAATGGGCCGTTCCGTATTTCCTTGAAATCGGTGAAAAGCTCAACGAGAAGCCAGAAAAGCATTACTGGGACAGCTTACTGCAGGCAATTCTCATTATAGGAAAAGGGTTGCCCGAAGTGGAAAGTATGATGTCCAGAATGGAAAGCTCGCACGAGTCTTTCAAGTCGAATACGGCCACCATCAACAGCCTCCTTCGAGCTGGACTTGAGTTGAAAGACATGTTGTTAGTCGAAGAGATACTTTCTCTTGCCGCCGACAAGGGTATTCCAATTGATGGCGAGTCTCACCTTATTCTCATGGAGATGCGACTCGAAGCGGGCTACATACCTGGAGTTCATGCAGCGTACAAGAAGGTTACACATCATGAGCCCTGGCACGTTAAGCCTGGCTTATGGTGGGACTTTGGCAGACTCGTTAACACTTTCATGATGACTCTCACTACTCAGACGACGCCAAATTTCAAACTCATTGGCGAAATAGTCGAAATGTGCGAGGAGAACCAAGTGCTCCTCGAGCCTAGCACGGTAGCGTCTCTATGCATTCGTCTCTTGGAAGATGAGAAGTACTACGAAGTGATGGACATTTTATCTGTCCATGCCTTTCAGTTCAGTGCTGCTGAGCGAGAAACTATCCAGGGGGCCTTTAGCAAGTTCTCTGCGGATCTTAAGACAAGCACATCAAGAGCATGGAATTGCTATCAAATCTTGCGGCAGTTCTTCCAAGATCTCAGCTTTGACCACCGTGTGCAGCTCATGGAGGCATTCTTCGACCGCAAGCGCCCAGACATGGCATCCCATGTTTTCGGTCACATGCGACAACATCGAAATAACGACTATCATCCTAAGCGGGAGACATACATCACATTCTTCGAGAGATTCTCAAGGTGTCCTGATGATGAGTCCTTGGAGATTGTCCACAACATGCTGAAGATGGATACGACAGTGGTTCCCAACACCAAGCTTTACACTTCCCTTATGTTAGCCTACGCATCTTGCGGCAAGTCCACTCAGGCAATGGACTTTTGGCAAGCAATCACAGCCTCTGCTGAGGGGCCGTCTTATGCAAGTCTGGAAGCAGTCTTTTGGGCCCTTGAGCGCACACCAAGAGGTTCGATCCACTCCCATCTCATCTGGAAGCGAATTGAAAGCATGGAGGTAGACGTTCCTCAGTCGGTATACAATGCCTATGTCGGTGCTGTTGCTGGTAGTGCAGAATTAGAAAAGGTTCAGGATATGCTCATAAGAATGAGCGTGGTGACGGGACACGAACCAGATGCAATGACGTGAGTTACCAAAACCCATTTGCCGAGATGACAAGACAGCTGACACAAATTAGATTGGGCATTGCGTTTAATGCTCTTCCAGGACAACAGCTACAAGCAGATTTCAAGGCGTGGGCCCAGGGGCGATATTCTGAGGCATGGGCCGCGCTCGAGTCAAAAGGCAAGCGACTTAACCAGGATTCGCTATGCCAATACAAGCTCAATAGAATACTAAGAGCTTGAAATGTACCAAAAATATGTCACATGAAAAGAAAGAGATGTGTTGGATGTTGACAACTGTATCAATGTTACATAGAGGTTTGAGGCTGTTATACATAAGACCACAAAAATAATGATCATGACATCATCCCATTCAACAGAACGCCAGCGCAGGAACAAGTAGTTTTTTCGCTTTTTTCCCCCTTTACTTACGATTGATCTACTTGTTGCGCGTGAAGAAATCCTCACGAAGCATTTCGGGGTGGGCGTGCACGCTGGGGTAGATACCCATTCCTTGAACTCGGCGGATCATCTTGGCCACCTTGCGCTGGTTGACGGGTCGAAGACGGGTGAGGTTGGAGTGGTTGATCATTCCAGATGATGATGTGAAGTATTCGATGAGAGAAAAGTTCTTGAGGTCAATTAGCATCAGTATATATTGTATATATGCTGGTATAAACGCACCTTGTACATGTCAAGAGGGCTGATGCCGAGCGCATCGATAACGTCGTTGTTCTTTACCGACCTCTTCCTCCATTTCTGCATCTCAACGGGGCTCAGGTCGTGGGGCGAGTAGACATCTCCTGCCTCCCATCGTCGAGGCATTTGTCTGAGGAAGTCGTTGGACATTTTCTGGTTCTTGAGGAAATCCATCTGGGCCGTCTTCTCTATCGTGTACGAGGTGTTCCGCATCTTGAATCGCTCTATAAGTCTAGCGGCAGCATCTCCGCGGTGTGGCCTGTACCCGCCACCACGGTTATTGCTGTTGTTGAGGTTCGCAAGTCGGTGGTTGTGAGCTCCTGCGGAGGACTGGTCGCGAGGAGCAGCAGCAGGGGCTGTGGTGGAAAAGGGTCGAATGACGGTTCGCGCAATAGCCGAAGCTGTCGAGAGGGTCGGTAGTCTAGGAGGCATCGTGGGCTGTTGCAATTGAAACCTGACGATTCAAATTGGTGGTTAAGAGGCTCGAGAGGCTAATTTTGGTGATACTCAATCGTTGGAGGTTTTTCGACGGGGCGGAATGCGGCGGGGTGGATTCCGCGACTCCACTCAGATTTTATCGCTGCAAATCCAACCTTTAAACTTTTGATAGCTGGACAGCAACTATTTACTCTACCAACGACAGCGACGACGCAAGCAGGAAAAGGCGACCAGACGTCTCATAATAGTCTTCCTATAGCGAGTAACGAAGAGAAACCGCAATCATGGTCAGAAAACTCAAGCATCACGAGTCGAAGCTTCTGCGAAAGACAGACTTCATCACATACAAAGGCGACAATGGCCATCGCGACAAGGCCGTCATGCGACGGTACATGATCCAAAAGCCCGAGGACTACCACAAGTACAACCGTCTCTGCGGCGTATGTGCTCCCTTATCCCAAGCGCATCAACTCTTGCTAACAATCGCAGTCTCTGCGCCAGCTCGCCCATCGTCTATCCCTCCTCCCTCCCGAGAACGCAACCCGCCGCAAGCACGAGGAGCTGCTCCTCAACAAGCTCTACGACATGGGCGTTCTTTCATCCTCCTCAAAGCTTTCCGCCGTCGAGAACAGCGTCACCGTCAGCGCCTTTGCGCGCCGCCGACTTCCCGTGCTCATGACCAGGCTGCGCATGGCCGAGACTGTGCAGGCAGCGACCAAGATGATTGAGCAGGGCCACGTGCGCGTAGGAACTGAGACCGTCACCGACCCGGCCTACTTGGTTACGAGAGGCATGGAGGACTTTGTGACATGGACTGTGGGCAGCAAGATCAAGAGGAACATCATGAAGTACCGAGACCAGCTTGATGATTTCGAGCTGCTGTAATTTGGTGTGTCTTTGGGTGCCAGATGTTGTAAAGGTTGGGGGAGCATGAGGAGGAGGAAAATGCATTGGACGATTGGAGTTTGGGCGTCTTTGTATTGCGGTCTTCGAAAGGGCAACCACTATGGTGAAGCTCAGAATTTGGAGGTGATGCAGAATTCTACATTTAACAAGATTTTGTCAAAGCCATGCAGTCTATTTATATGTCTACAATTGCATTGTAGTGGGCGACAATAGCAGTTCCGTTTCAAGCCCAGTGTCTAAAGCTATCTCCAACGTTTCCAATGTCATGCATTGGTATTAACGAAATATCTCACGCAAATGGCGCCATCGACGAAGCAATTGGAGTGGCTTCTGGAGTCTTGTCAAGCATATAGCTTTGTAAGAGAGGATAGAAATCAAAGAAAGGCCATGTGTGATAATACGGAGTGCATATTAGACATTCTTGGAAAAGACTGCACCCAGAACACACCATAGGAAAGAGGTTTAATAGTTTAACAACAATCGTAGCAGACCTCATACTACCTACTTTATTGTAGCTTATCTCAGTTCCTATTGCTATACAAATCAATGTTGAGACAAGACTGGCAATGTGATTGCCGGCCCCGCTCGGCTCCGTCTCCAGGACGCGGAAACCTTACAAAACGAGCCGAGTTCCGTGTGGGTGACCATGTCCAAAAGTCCCCTTATATAAAACAATTCCCTCCCTCTTTATCACAGCTACTAGCAGGTATCTAAGTTTCTTATCTTCATGATTAGTGCCTATCATGGCGGTCCTTTCAACTCTCAAAGAGCTTGCTGAGCAACTCATTGACCCTTACCTGTTCATGAGCATAGCATTGCGTTTCCTCCCTAGCACAATTCTCGAAGTCATCAGGAATAAGGACTTTCGTACGCTCCTCTCGCCATCTCGGTTCAAGGAAGCTTGGTTTGGAAACTTTTGGGCCTTTATAGGTCCTCAGGTGAAGGCCAACGCGGAGAGCAAAGTTATTCCACTACTCGAAGGACGGGTCAAGAATGGCCGCATGGGAGACGAGGTTGTCGAGAGGCCCATCAACGGAGTAGTTCTTGAGATTGGTGCGGGGACCGGGATGTGGGCGGATGTGTTTGCCAAAGTCAACGTCGGGGTGAACACCGAGGAGAGTGAAGATGGGGAACTCAGACGGAGAAAGGGAGAAGAAAGTGGTTTGACTCGTGTTTACGGTATCGAACCTAACCCCAAGTCTGCGGCAACTCTACGAAGAAGAGTAAAGGAGATTGGGCTTGATGGCGTCTATGAGGTTGTCCCAGTGGGCATCGAATCCATCAATGACCCGAAAGCGTGGGATGGGCGTATCGAACCTGAAAGCGTCGACTGCATTGTCACTATTCTATGCCTCTGCAGTATCCCTGAGCCTGAAAAGAACATCAAGCTTCTGTATCAAAGTCTCAAGAAGGGGGGTCGGTGGTATGCGTATGAGCATGTTCGCATCGATCAGAGTAGGAGCTTCTTTTTGCGTGCTTACCAATGTGAGTCAACTATTCCCACTCCCACATGAACATTCACTGATAAGGACCAGGGGTTACTGGACTCGTGTGGTCGCAAGTCATGGGTTCATGCCGAATCTGTCGATCGACTGGCAAAACGTTGAGGGAAGCTGGCCCATGGGAGAAGATCGATCTAGCGCCACCAGTAGGGGAGGCAAGATTTCGTCTTCTTCCCCACGTATTGGGAACATTAACAAAGTAGATGTGCGAGGGTCTTAAGCTTCTAGTAACTGACACTGGCATGAAATGGAAATACGAGCTATGCATTATGACTATGAAGGGTATCAAATCGAAAGCATTAACGCCTCACAACTCATCATCGTCGTCGTCGTCTGACAGGAATATCGACGTTCGTATACTAGATCCTGCGCCTTCCGTCTTGACTTTCTTCTCTTCTTCAACTTTTGTGCTGATCATCTCGGTCTTGATGTTCCCCCTCTTCAACACATTCTCCTTATTGTCCTTGATGTCTTCATCTTTGAGGGCATAGCTGATATCCATTTTCTCATCTTTGACCTCTTCCTTTGCGTCTGGATCGTGCGTCTCATCCTTGGCAACATCTTTTACATCCTCTTCTTTGATGATCCCTTCTTGAATGAGCTTGGCTTCTCTCTTCTTGTAGAAAAGATCCAGACAATTCCGCCTTGCCTCCTGCGTCCAGCTTTCCACTACAAGTGCAAATTCTGTTGCGTTCGCAAAGCCAAACTCCTTGGCCATCTCGCAGAAATGTCGCAGCTTTGCCTCTTCCGGTGGGTTGTATATGCCAAATAGACCTTCACCGCGCTCGCCACCAGGATCCGCGAAGAGGGCGCTCTGGCCCTCTTGTGTAGTATACGAAGCCATGGCTGCCCGGCGCGACAGTTGCTCTTCAATCTTGGACGATCCAATTACCTCACTGTTGTCGTGTGTATACTCGACACCGGCAGACGTGAGGATGGCTTGTATCGCATCGCTTTTGGGCTTTTTGGCCTTTTTAGCATCCAGCATCCGCTGCTGGTTCTCCGATGTCAGAAGCGATGCAAGTTGACTCATACCACCGTCTTCGACATCCGGTGCTTCATTTTTGATAATACCAAGGTTTTCCTCATCCTTGGCTGCCTTTTCCATGTCGACATCGACAAGATGCACACCCGCTTTAGCCTCGGCAATATTGGTTTTATTGACAATATCCTGTAGCAGGCCGCTGTCGTTATGATATAGAAAGATGTTGGCGAGACCAAAGATCTCTCCCTTCCGGTCTGTGTCCTGCTGAACACCCTTGAAGTAACGGCGCTCGGATGATGCAGTGTAACCAATGTTTGCTTGCTGCTGCTTGTATATTTGCCGTGCGTAAACAATTTCTTCGATGGTACCCAGTGCGATCAGACGAAATACTTCAACGTCGCGAGTCTGACCAATACGGTAGGCTCGATCTTGTGCTTGAAGATCATAAGACGGGTTCCAGTGAGGGTCGATAATGACGACCTTGTTCGCAGATGTGATATTGAGACCAACTCCTCCGGCTTTGGTCGATATGAGAAAAACGAATTGTGTCGGGTCAGAGTTGAACGTATCAACAACCTCCTGACGAGCTTCGTAACTCAATGAGCCATCCAAATAACTGACGGTATAGCTCGTATTGGTAAATAGATGCTGCAGAATGCGTAGAAGCCGCACACTGTGAGAAAAGACCAACACCTTGTCGCCGTTGCTATGCCAGAACTTGAGCAGTTTCTTCAAAACTTTCCATTTTCCACAAAATTCAGGGTTCACCAGGTTCTTAATCCGGTCCCGGTTATCGTAGACATATTTCCAAGTATCTGGCAAACATGTCCGTAGTGTTTTGATGTCTGTTTCGTGTTTTGCTTCCAGGTCGGTCGTCTGGGGCACGAGAAGGGTCAGATGGTTTGCAAGCTTTTGCAGAACCATCATGCTGGGAAAGACAATGTTCTGCCATCGCCTGCCATCAGATAGAAGGCTGTTGCAACACCATCCTTTCTTCTTGCCTCCGCAGCATGGCTCTGAAAGAGTTCGAAGGGTTTCGATATCCGCACTGCTGAGGAAGTTCTCGTAAGCGTCCCTCTGAAAATCCGTCAAGGGGCAAAAGACGACTCTGTCTGTCTTCTTGGGTAACTGATTCGCTATGATGGATTTCATTCGCCGAAGAAAGTATTGGGGTAGAAGGTTGTGGACCAGTTTGTCAGCTGTTGTCCTCGCCAGACTGAGTTGAGCTACGGTTGCATCATGAGACTGGCCAACAGTCAGTGGCTTAGTTACCCTCTGCGTCCATTCAGGAAGGGTCCCAAAGTGGCCGGGGTTGGTCCAGTCTAGAAGTGTCCAAAGTTCTTCGTATCGGTTCTGAATTGCCGTGCCAGTCAAGCCGATACGACAAAGTGCGTTGATCTCATTCAGAGCCTTGGTAGTCTCGGAGGACCTGTCTTTCAGCCTGTGGCATTCGTCAGCGATCACTGCGTCCCACTGAACCAAGTTTATAGCACTCCGGCTGTTCTTGTACGTGTCGTAAGTGGTGATCATAATCTCGACTCGACCCGCACGGGCAGTGCTCAGAGCATCCTCTTTGTTGGCTCCATGAAACAAGTCGGTATGCCACCAGCCCCAACGATCTAACTCGTTCTTCCAATTCATTATCAGAGATCCAGGGCATATGATCAATATTCTTGGGTACCATCTGTCAGGGTACTGGCGAATCTGTCGTAGTCGTTTGGCGTCACGTTCATCACCAGTCTTGCCAAAGGCAACAGTCAAAAAGGCCGCCACTTGCACTGTTTTGCCGAGACCCATGTCATCGCCCAGTATACCACCTTCCTGATATACAAATTTTCGGTGAAGGAATGATGCACCAGCAACTTGATAATCTCGAAGGTACTGCGCAATAGATGCCGGGATGAGACCTGCAGATTGGGGCAGCTCAATATCCTTGTAGGGTCGGGAAGGCTTGATACCACTACTCTCAGGAAACTTTGGTCGCTCTTCTAATTCCCTGAGTCGTCCCGTCTCTTCAAAATGAATTCCAGAATAGTCCGGGGGTATCATCAAAGCAGCGTCATGGTGGAGTTTCCTCTTATTGTCAAACTTGCGCCTGCGCTCAATGAGATATTCGGGCAAGTCTGCCATTTCAAAGTCTCCTTCAGGGACTTCATTTTTTGCATCAGCATCTTGACCTCCTTTCTTTCGCGTTGACTTTCGTTTGCCGCGGCGCTTTTTTGGTTTGGTAGGCAGGTCATCCTCGTCGCCTGTCCACTCAACCTTCTCCTCGATTTCGGTTTCGGTTTCATGTTTCCTTTTTTGTGCCGATTTTGAAGGAGTAGGACTATTCAAGCCGGTCTCCGAAGCCGTATCACCATCGTCAAGTATTTCTATTACTTCTGGCTGTGATAGAGGCATGTCGGAAAGTGGGATTGATGGTTTAAGTGCATGGGTCGTGAAACGCGTAGTGACGCGATCTGATGGCGATGTCAGGAACGAAAGCACGTGACTTTAAGAGGTTCTTTGGTAAAGGAATGCATGCCTCTGCTAACCTTGGAAAGGAAACTGGTTTCGGACAATAGAGGTTTTCAGTTTAACATAACTACGTGGACGTCTTCAATTGCATGGATACGAATATTAAGTTGCAATTACGAAATGCATCACAAGACGTACTCCATCCACACGCTCCTTGATATGAATTCGAACAACAAGCTGCACCGCCACAAAGATCGATGCAAGCACTCCGCTTGCAATGCAAACCTAAATGATCCTATCGCCAATCGAAAAGTCCGAATCCCTCAGACAAGGCTTTGATCATTGAAGTAACGATGAAGATTGGTGACGCTTCTGTCGCCAGACTCTTTTCAAGAGTTTAGAAAGAAAAGGCGTGGAATTTGATGTTCTGGATCCTCACATGGATTCAAGGTTTAAGTTGACAGGACTTTAGTTCCTGATAGCGATCAATGGAAAAGGTTAGCCGGCCACATGAAGACACCCATGTCGCTCATCTGCCGATGGTTACGAGGCGGGTCTGCCAAGAAGCCTGGGCTTGGGTCACCAACAAACAATCAGCATGTTGCAATAAAGACAATAAAAACGTAGATGTTAAGGAAACGTTGGATTGACGGGTATCGAATTAATTAATAAAAAGCCCAGTGCATTATGCCTTGAGAGCCAATCCAGCATGCGCCTCCATCCGCAAGTAAACAAAGAAAATAAGGAACTGATATCGCATCGCGTCCATGCCTGTCGTAAAATCGGCGTCCAAACTCGTAAGCGCGGATCACCGGCGTGAGGTATCAAAGCGAAGCCAAGGTTGTGCAAATAGAAACACAGAGCTTCCGGCCGACTGCGCGTACCCGGTTGACACGGCAGTCATTGGTGTCTTGGCCGTCAGACAGAACGTCGCATGGTCCGGGACAACCGATGACTGACCACTTGTTGTCGGTGGTTGGAAAGCGGGGTACTCATTAAGCCATTTGGGAAGCGCCGTGACCCTGAGAGGTCAAGTGCGGTGAGGCTTAGTACTTCAGGATAATGTATAGAGCGTGGATGATACCGGGAATGTAACCTGCGGGCGAGTTAGTCAACTGTTGAGCGACACGTAGAGATGGCTTTGAGTGCTGGCTTGAGCCTGCGCCGGAGGGGTCGGATGCAGGGGTTGAATTGACAAGTGACTTACCCAGAATGGTGAGGAGGATGTTGATGAAGAAGTCGGCACCACAACCACGCTCGAGGAAGACACCAACGGGAGGGAGGATGATGGCAAGGATGATCTTGCAGATGTCGCTGAGGAAGATGTCAGTATATGTCGTGATGCTTCTCTATTGCACTAGTATTCTCAACAGCTCGAGAGGACCATCCTGCGATATCTTGCGACAGCTTCGACTGCGGATCGCTCGGGATGACGTCGTCGTTGAGTCGAGAATACTAGAAGAATTCGGCTTACCTAGCGGTGAAAGGCATGTTGTCGGTTGTGAAGACGAGGAATTACTCGAAAATGTGTGAGATGATTGTAGTTTGAAAAGTTGTTTAGGGAACTTTGTGAGGCTTTGGGTTGTTATAGGATGGGAGAAGAAGGTTTGGTGGGATGGTGGGAAACAGAGTCTTTTATACAGACTCGGACATCCACGGACCAAGCAATGGCATAACATCACATCACATCACACATCCGAGCCAAAAACTTACCCAAGGAAGGTACGGTAGGTACTGTACTGAACCTACCTACCTACCTGCTAATCCTACTGCTTCCAACTTTCCCTGACCAAGCAACGGCAAGAGTGTCCGCGCAACCTCAACCTCTCCTGCACTCTGCACTCTGGGCACTGCGTCATCGACCCAACAAGGATGTGGCAAGCCACAGGGACGACATTTCGCGACGAGCCAGTCGTAGGCCAAGCAAACGCTGCCCTGCTTGGTCAATTTTTACCGCCTGACCATGGCCTACCTGGAAATTGTGCAGTACAAAAGGTACATAACAAGCTTGGGTGAGGTCGGGCTAGCCCGGCCCCCCCAGTCATGTTGTATTAGTCGCAGATTTGACAGGGGATGCTAGAGCTACGTCATGAGGCGCATGTCTCATTGTGGCTGGGCAAACCATTTCACCAACGATAACAAACACAAACCACCATCAGAAGATGCCCAGCATCAGATAAACGAAAGGATTCGTCAATCGATATTCGTTGATCTTTGTGGCTGAGTTTTCGGACATTTTGGTCTCCTGACACCAATTCAGACCTCAAATCTCGATATTCATCTCACAATACTGCAATTAGCCACTGTCGCATTTAACTAAAGTCTTTGCATGAGCCTCAGCCTCTTGGAGATCGCAAGCGATGTGACAAGGCGTTGCGGATTACTGAGATATGCAGTGTGCCTGGTAACAAGATTACCTGACACACTATTGTCGTAATGTGTACGTGACTGGGTAAACTGGCTTTGAGTACCACCTCAGGATCAAAGATGCCGAGTCTACCGACACCCAAGACTTAGCGGCAAGGTCAATTTAACATGCACTGCCCAAAAAGGAAATATGATTGTTGCTAAATTTCTCTCTTGCCATGCTTCTTTTAGCCTTCCTTGCTCGTCTGTGCCCACTGAAAATTCTTCCTGATTTATTTTTCTAGGCGTGGCTTGTCAAGACTTGCACTAAATTCAGCTTGGCTCTTGGCTCTTGGCTCGGTTAATGCTGTTCAGTGATTTTCATGTTTCAAAAGGCTTGAGGCTACGGATACGCGTCAGTGCCAAGCATCGACTCAAGTCCCAAGTCCTTGCATCACGGCCTCACCGGCACTCAAGTGGAGGGCCAAGAGAGAACAGCTCGGCAGCCCCCTTTCAACAAGTCTAGATTCGCCTCTGCATCTGCTAGGGGAAGACACTGATAACACACACACATGCAAACTGTTCGCGGTAAACGTCGTAATAGCAATGAGCCCATCTCAAAGTCTAACTTGACCTTATGATATCAGCAGAGAACAGGATGATATCAGCGTCAGTACATTGGAAATCTGGGGTCATAACTAAAGTTTGGAGCCAACCCTAGGTGCAGGGCTGCGTACATACGGTTCGCCCAATGAAGATTAGGCCTGCTCTCGATCTGATAATGTCTAAGCCCAGGCAAGGGTCATTACTGTAAATTACGGATATCCGCTAAGCAGCTACAGCCAGCCACATTATCTATACAATGGGTGGATGCAAACTCATTAAGACATTCACTACAGAGTACGGAGCAGCCATTGCTGTATGATTTGTGCCTTGAGCATCCCCGTATGATTTAATTAGGCAAAGCCACAGTTTGTCACTCTTCTTTTATCCCTAGTGCGCTGAACTCAGAGGTCTGAACCCAGTTTAACTAATAGACGAAACCTCAATATGTGTTGTTAAGTACCAGGCTTCACATGAAAGCCTCGTCTGATACAGGGTAAGGAGTCGATTGTGGAAGAAGAATATTTTGAGGTGCCATTCAAATACGTTGCTGTCGAGGCTATACATATGTTCGAAGGGCATGGCTTGGTTGGTAGGATGATGAGTACTATAGCCATCATGATAGCAACTTACCCTAGGCGTACTATGTAGTTGAAAGATGCCTTCTGTGAATCGTACACTATCCGCTAAGCCACTTGCTAAACATATGAGGCTCATCGTCAACACATGAACAGTACCTAAGGTACGAATGCGATAGAGCTATAACTGTCCAGCCATTGAGGAAGGGTGCCAAGTGTAATTCCAGGTACTACAGGGACAAATCCCCTCGGCACACGACAACAGCTTGACTTGTCATACGTAATGTGAGGGTGGCCCGGGTAGATCCCGGATCGTGGATCTGCAGAGCATCTGGCATCCTTCTCTGGTACAGGTTGAGGACTGGCGTGATCGATAACTGGTTTCCAATCACAGAACAGACTGATCCCTCCAACATTTCCATATGTCGACGTGACATGCTGTGACTATGATCCAATAGATAACTTGGATAACGTAATTGTAAAATTGAGGCTGGAGTCCCTTCACAGGTGGTAGGGAAATAGTCTCGAACATGATACTCGATATAGCAAAGTTCAGACATTCATATGATATAGAATTATATATTTTCATCCCTGTGATGCCAGGCGATGTTGTTATATGGGACTTTTTATCTCATACTACTCGGCATATCTTCAGCCCTGAACATAGATCTAAATTCTAACCCAGCCATTGTGGAGATGTAGGGTAGGACTGGTGGTATGGTCTTACGAACCAATTTTCATTCATCCTTCATCTCAGGAGTAACCTCCCAGCGTCTTCCATAAAAGACAGTGCCCAGAAGCTGAGAGCCAACAATGTATCCAAGGTAGGCTCCAACAACAATTGTAACGGGCCACTTCTGCCACTCACGGTCCCAGTCGAGGGGGATAGGAACAGCTCCAAGCCACGCTCCAACCACTGTTCCGAGAAAGCCGCCAAATGTCTGATCGAAAGGAGCAGACACGCCAACTACAGCCTGCAGGGGAACGGGATCGGAACCTCGAACGTAGAAGACTGGATATATCGCGAGGACAGCGATGTGAGCGCAGCATAAGAATGTGTGGGGAACGTGAGTAAGGAACGGCGCGCCGAAAAGGACAAGTAGAATATGGAGAGCGGGCGTCAGGATGAGCGCTAGGAGTAAAGAAATAACAGCGGTCTAAGCCAATGATGTTAGGTTTTGTAAATTGCATACATATAATCAATCACTTACAGGGAAAGATTTTGCTTCCCTCCCATCCGACGACTTCTTCTTCTCACCGGGACGCGGCTTCTTAGATGACAAGGAAGAACCCGCTGGGGGAAGACTCAGCATCAAGTAGACTGCCTGGATAGCAGCAACTACGGGAAGACCAGTCTGAAGTGTTGTGACAGGATCGGCCACCAGGGCATCGAACCGCCAGTAGAATAGACCAGCAAGGAGTACCGAATGGGCAATTGATGCTGGCAGAGCGAGGGGAGAGTTGACGAGAGGAATCGCGGGAATGGTGGCCTTGAGCGCGGGCTGCTGTTGGGCAGGCCCGCTCTTGATGAGAGTCGTGGACATGGTGACGGGGTCGACAAGAGGCATTGGCGGATTTGTAAAGGAGTGTATTGAGCAATTGCTCGTTCGTTCGGGCGTACGTGGTTGCTCGTCTCGTCTTGTCGCGATCACCAATTGACTGGGGGTTTATCTCCAACAGGGTGCTTTAGCTTAGCTGGACTTGACAGCTTGAACTTGCTGGGGTCCAGACTGTCACTGTCACGTTTTTGGGTCACATGACCTTGATGACATTCGGCTCCGAGATCCACTTTGCTCCGTTGTTCTGCTCCGGTTGTCTCTCGAATCGGTCCCAAGAACCGACCCGTGTTACCACTTTTAGACATAAAATCTCCCGATAGGGACCACAGGTTCGGCACAGGATGAAGAGGAATGATGATAGCACTATACTGTTTCTGTGTTTCGGCATCGACGAGGACTACGGCAATCATATCATGGATATCATCAACCGCATCTCATGCACCCATCAATCTGGGCTGTCAATCTGGAACAACTCAGCCATGCAGTGTCAGAGATGTTGGCTAGAACGTGATTAGAAGAGACAGGGCTGTTGGTTTTGGGGTACGCAGGAGAGCGCCGTGAGTGGCCAGACAGCGATCATATCATCATATCATGGCGAACCTTGGTGTTTCTCACGGCCGAGACCTGCACAATAACCTCTTGTGACCATTTCGGGGAGCGGCGAAGCGAAAGTCATTGCTCCCTTTTGGGATCCAGAATTTCATTTAGGGCAGTCATCAACATCAGTCGATAAATCGAGGTGTTGACGGAATAAACAGGGTGGCAGCCAGCATGTGCCAATTGACCAATCGCCTGGGTCGCCGGTCCCCGCCGACTCGATCAGAATGGCACCACAACCGCCCAAATCGTGCCATGAAGGACTGCCTGACAGTGCCTGTGCTGCTGACTCATTTCATAAAAACCATTCTGATTGGCTCTTTGTATTACACCCTTTAGTTCCCCAGGATCGGGAACCCAAGCAGTGGCATGATGATATTCAAACCAGATGAAATCTGACCACTATGGATGTGTCCGGCTGCGTGGGTGCTGGGAGCTCGCCGTTGGAAGGAATCGAATTACCAAGTTGGTACCGATATAGAAAAATTGATCTGCATTTTTGTTTATATAAGAAGATGGCATGTACCGTTCCCAAAGTAGTCTTCTCTCCTCATCACAATCATCAACCATCAACAGCTTCAACAGAGCAATAATAACCTCTCTCCACTCCAACCAAATCACCACTCAATTCTTCGAGTAAAATACTCTAATTAAGTCTTTGACTTGATCAACTCAACTACCACTTTCTACCAAAAACAAAAAACCAACCCAATCAATCAACATGTCTCCCATCATTGTTCGATCCGCCGCCCGCGCTGTTCAGACTCGCCAGTTCTCTCTTCTTACTGCGATGCGAAACGCCGGTCGAGCCATGGAGTCTCATCCCTTTGAGCGTCTTCCCATCACTCAGAAGTCTGCTTCTCCTGATTACGCCAAGATGTTCAAGCGAGTTGGTAGCCAGGCTCTCTTGTAAGTTGACAACCGCATACACTCACTCCTCTACTTGCAAATAACTAACTAATTTCTCAGCTTCTTCCCAGGCTTCGCTGTCATCCTTGGCTGGCCTTTGGCTGCCCAGTATGCCTTTGACGGTAAACTGTAAAGGATAAACCAACAACATTCTCTGATCTTTTGGATCAACTTCGAACGAGCAAGACCTGGCGGTACCGCTTTTCGACAACGGCATTTATACATGGCTCCTTGAATATTGGGACCGATTGGGACAATGCGCAGTCACTTGTATATAGCATTGGAAGGCGTTGGGGTGCATTTCGAACGGGATGATGCTTAGAGCATTCAACCTACGACTACATATGATACATTTCTTAGACATACCATAATTCCATATGTTCAGCAAAGATCAAGTCCATTCACCTTCCCTCATGTGATATCTTTTCCTTCTTTATATACCATTTCTTGAAGTTCATAGATACCCCGCTTAACACGCGGTGATATTGCATATATACATCATCGAACACTCCGTGCATGAACAACATGGGGCAATAACCGATCAATATCCCTGACAACTTTATCGACAGCATCGTACATATGAAACGACGTCTCGGCAATCTTCAATAACCACCCAGATACGCCGAGTTATACCCCGAATGATACGATTCAACAGACTTGTAGCCCGATATCTTCTTGACCCTCTTCCTACCCATGAACCTGCCCAAGACAAAGGCACCAGCAAGAAGAAATGGTGCACCAACGCCAACCCCGAGAACGACACCATTATGCCACTTCACATTTAGCTTCTGCTTGGCTATTGTGTGTTGCGTTTCGAGATATGGTACCACGTCGTCATCCACGACTATGAAATGCTGAGACTTGTCCATCCAGGGGTCACCGTGAACTTGACCCTTGCCTTCATAAGGTCTATCGGGCTGTGAGACTACCCAGACATTCATAAGGTTACTGGCGGCGGCTTTGACTTGCTCTGCGTCGATATCTTTGTGGTCTTTGTTGGGAAAGTCGCTGGCTAGGTCGCCAAACTTGAAAGTATACGACTTTTCTTTGTTTTTGAGCTCTGTTCTTGTGTTAGCCTATCTCATCTTCAAGAAAGGTTGGTGCTTCGAGTCGTACTTTTACTCCATGTCAAACTACTCGAGTTGCTTGGCCGATCTGTGTCTCTCACAAAATGCCACTCAATGAGAGTGGCATATTTGTCATCTGTCCCCTTCCAGCTAATCGTATACTCTTGATCCCACAAAACCAGTGCTGGGTTCTTTCCAAAGTTGTTGGGAGACTCGGGCCAGGTATGCTCGGGGTATGAACAGCCTTTCGCAGTATCTTCGCCGATGGTTGAGCACCACACAAACGATGTGACACATATAGCATTGTCTTGTTGGCAAAGCCATCTATCTTTAGCAGGATCGAAGGCATTGACTGAGGGGATCATCGATGCCATAGTGGCAGCGATCAGAAGTTTGTTGACCATTATCGCTGAGTTGAGTTACTGTCGTAGTTGAGGCACATGCACCATTGTCTGAGTCTCAATTCGAGCGAGATAAATAATGACAATTCAACATCATTGTTAAGGTCCTGTTCACGGAAAGATTAAAAATTGTGCCAAACAAACAACCAAAGCCGGCATAGCGTTCAAAGACGCCTTCGGTGACTGCACTCTACAAGATCTGGTATGGTGTTGACCCACCGTTACTCTCTCATGTCTGTTTGCGGACCGTTGCCCAGGCAAAGACATGATCGCCAATTCGCCTTTTTTCCTCTAATGGGAGTGAAACAGACTACAAAGGTTAATATTTGTATACCGCTTGAGTCTTTCGGGTACGTTGTGCAAGACATTTGTTCCGAGTGTTAGTAACCAGACACTGAAAGCATCAATATGCATCAACGACAGACCACTCTACTCTGAATTGTACACAATCGGGTTTACCTTTTCCATATGCAAAAGTCAGGATCTCGGTGTCTTATGTTTTAGGCTTAACGAGGCTGCTTTCAATAATCACTAACACCCCCTACCTTGGTAAGTTGAATGCCGATAATAATTGGATACCCCGAAGTAAACAAATTGGTCCATGACCCAGTCTTCGACACACAGAAATCTAGGTAAACAATCTCGCCATTAACTCCTCCATGATAATATTCTGCCAAGTGAAACCAGCAACGCCATTTCAACACCTTCCAACAAGACTTTGATGGCAATCCATCTCTATGTACATCTAATCATACGTCCACATCGTTTACAGTCTTCTAAATGAGTTCTCCTTCACCATCGTCAACAAGGTCATCATCCTCTTCCCAATCAACATGAGCTGCCATTTCCTCTGCTCTTCGCTGAACTTCTGCCAAGCCCGAGAGCTCTGCCACATATTCCTTCTCTTGTAATGCCCTCTTCACGAATCCCCAGCCATCATCGCGATAGGCATTAAGGATCTTGGGGCTGCATGCGCTACAGCAGTCGTAAGACTGACCACGAATGACAATTTGCTGAAACGTCGATGTATAGCCTCGGATCTGGTGAGGAACCAGTCCCAATGCATGATCAGGAGGATCTCTTTCTGGAATCACTCCTGAAGTTGGCTGTGGAGCAGGCGCGTCTTTACCAAGGGGGTGTTGCAACAAGCTTGTCAAAAGTTCCACCAGAAGTGCAGAGGCAATCGGTGCAACTCCAGGGCGGGTAACTGTACATTGCTGGTCGAGAGTCTGATCCTTTTGTGACTAAAACAAGGTTAGTTGTGAAGGCGAGAATACTGGCTAGAACTTACATCTGCTGGAGCAACTACATCATTGCAGAAGTAACAACCCAGGGGTGTCTGCCCTTCAGGACTGGTCTCAGTGCCATGTCGCATAACGACGTATGAATCGAATCCCAGCGCAGCATTCATAACAATCTTGCCTGCGGCCTTGCCCATAACAGTTGGCAGCCATCGTGATTCTCTAGAATCCATAAGTAGGAATATGGCGTCGTGCTCGTTAATAAGCTTCTCTAGCTTCTGGTAGTCTTCTTTTGTCTTGGTTTCGTCTGTGAAGGGGTGTCCGAGCATGGGAACAGATAGCGCGTGTCCCTCGCTGTCGACACCAGGATATATTTCTTTCAACGCCTCAGCCGCTCGGAGCGCTTTGGGTTTTCCTCCTTCAAGACAATCGTTGAAGTTAAACAACGGTTGGCGTACAGGATTGGAGAACGACACTCGGCCATAATCCACAAACGTGATCTTCCGAACGCCCCAGCCCATCAGATTTCTCGATACATAACTTCCAAGAGTGCCGGCGCCCAAAAGCAGACACTTTGTATTCTTGATGGTTTCCAGATTCAGGTTAGGGGCGATTCTCCATTTCATAAGCTTCAAATTCAGATCAACTGAACTATCGGCGAGTCGTGCTGGGTCCATGTACTCGCCCAGGTTCACTTGTTGCGCCTGGAGCTTGCCGTTGCTTGACCGAGCCCAGCCAGTAACTTTGGGCATTTCGGTAATATCCAAATTCTCGACAGGGTCCATCTCGATTGGGAGAATCACGCTCTTGGACTCGTGTCTCTTTGCCCAAGTGTCGCGATAGCAAATAACTTTGGTCTTGGTCAGGCGGAAGCGGTGTCGGATGAGGATCAATAAGTTTCGCAAAGGCCATCCAGGCGCCTCTGGGTATGTCGAAGGGTCTGTGAATGCCACATAGCGGTCTTCCTCGGGGACTTGGTCAAAGAAGCCAGTCTCAAAGTCACGCAGTGAGCCGATTTCCCAATGGAAAGGGAGCTCCTGAGGCGTGTCGGGATCGTCGGTCTCCCGTCTTCCGGGAACCTTCTTCGCCAGGAAAAAGCCACGCTCACGAGCATCAACACTGTATCTCCAAGTCCCAACTCTGTCAACAAGAGCTGTGGTTTCCTGTGAGGTTAAGCGTTCGACTGGGCCTGACCGTTTCCACACAGGATCGGAATGCAGGGCTGGAAAAGCAAACCAGTACGTGAACTTGTACTTCTTGAGGTCTGCATATGAGAGTATGATAAAGGAGGACAGGAGGGATGGAACAGAGTAGATACTACCATCTTTGATCGCATCCCATACCTGATGGTGTCAGCCAGATCATCGTACTTGATAGGGAAACAAATACCTGTCGTCCAGCGGTCTTCAACATGGCGGGCTTGTCTGTGTTTTTGAAATCCTCAAGAGTGTTCACATTTCTGATGATGCCCTCGGCTCGCATTGTGGCAAGGGGTGAACTGGGCTCATTAGTTCTGTTGTGGTCAGAGAAGAAATGCGCGAAGGCAAACAAGATACCTACTTGCCGCTCGTGAGAGCATTTCCTAGTATTTGTAACCGACAGCTGGACTCGGGCTCTTCGGAACGCGGTTCATAGAGTCCAAGAACACTTCGCGCTGAGTCGTCAAGCTTATCGTGGTCAAGCTTTGAAGCGAAGAGTGCGGAATAAAAAGGCAACTCGATCTCCGAAATGAACGGAGCAAACTGCAAAGGCTTCGCCATGGTGACGAGAGAGCCGCTGTTCGGGGTTGAATGTTTGGTTGTGGTTTCCTATTTAGCTGACCAAGATGCAACGTAGTTAGGTATATAGTGAAGTAGGGCTGAGGCGGGGTGGACGGGAGTTGACAAGGTTAAATACTGTTGCCAAAGAGCGTTTTCGAAGGCTATTCTTAGTTTGAAGCTTGCGGGTGATTCACAATAGTCTGGAAGAGTCGAAGTAAATGCTCTTGCACGGCTGACACAGTGAGGCTGTCACTTGATGAGCAGGTCACTCATCACAAGACGACAGATGATGTATGTGGTTATCGATTAAAGAAACAGGCAGGTGCCGCCTTCCCTCAGGCACTTGCCCGGGCATGGATGGTACCCTAGCCGCCCCACGGCGGGGTATTGCGGACAGAACGAACGGTCTAACTTATCAGTTGCCTTTTTGAGCCTTATCAGTTCGGCCACGCCAGGTGCCGCACGCTTAGCTTGTGCTCTAGGGTAGGACGTCTGGTAATTTGAACTCTTTTCAACTGTTTAAGCACTGCTATTAAACCACATCAAGACATTAAGGGTCATGACTGTTATGGCTTTTAAAGGGTTTTTATAAAGTTTATATGTTGCACTTAAGCTTTATGATTGTAGATTTCCTCCCACCAAGATAAACTGTCTAGGTACCTACCTGGTGTAAACTGTGAGCTGTGGTTGCCAAGAACCTATCAGTCAAAGGAATAACTCGGTGTCCTCGTGACCCAGATACTTCAGCAACAAAGGATCGAATTGTCAAAATCCCATTCTTCGAGTCAACCATAAACAAAGACCCCTTGACGGACAATTTACCATCACCCCGAGCTACAAGTGATGCAATCTCATTGCAACCACACTATCGGAAGATTCAAGGTTTACACCTTTTTCAGATTTATCTCCACCGTTCACCACAAGAATGTGACAATCTCTCTATTTTATTACCAGGAGATTTGTGTCTGATACAATTCCGGCAGCATTCCCTTTGTCGGGACGGTTGGAACGCAGATATAGTGCCTATATATATACCGTTACGCTAAATCGAGATCGCGGACTGAGACAAATCATGAAATTGTAAGATGGACTGATGTAAATACAGACGTCTTTTGTCGGCCGCTTGCAAGGTAGAGAGATATCGTTTTCGAACTTCGGCCGACCTTCTAGAAGAATCAAGCTGAAAATGGGTTGCACAAATCAATTACCCCACACTCACATATGAGACGCGCATAGAGCTTGCCCACGCGTTAAATGGCCATGCAGAAATCTTAAGGCGGGAAACATTGTCCATTTGTTCTCGTCCTCACCAAAAAAAAAAACAGGCGTCAGTAAACTCATCAAATCTCACAAAATGCTCATCGGTGTCTGTGGAAGTAAACTTACCTCATAACCCAATCAAGAGAGCTCATAAACTTACATTATAAACTCAGGTATCTGCTCTGGCAAAAAGACGGTGGCCCAATATCTGGTTGAGCACCACGGCTTCAAACACCTCTATCTGCAGCCGTCATCACAGACAGCGCCTTCCAATTCCTCGCTTGATACAGAATCAGCTTATTCTGAGAGTCAAGGCACGGAATCTCCGTCGCTGTCCCAATCAAACGACTCAGCGGCCTTCAAAGGCGCTCTAACTTCCACTGCGCTTACCACCAATAATGGTAACAAGTCATCCTCTGAAACCACGCTGACACTCCGGGATGGTCCGAAGTATGTCTTTTCCACGCCTGAGGAGCTTCTAGACTTTGTTACCAAGCAATGGCGCAGCCGATATGTCACCACCGACATCCCCACAGAGGCTGTCCTGGATGTTTTCCTCCGCCGACCCTTCTTCCTGCTCCTCTCGGTTGATGCACCATTGACGGTCCGCTGGCGCCGGTTTCAAGAGCGTGCAAGACAGAGGCATGCGGGAGGGCCTGACATGAGTCTAGAAGACTTTGTCGCCGAGAGCGATACCCACTTGTACGATGCTCAGAAGGGCCTGTCTCCCCTCATCTCGCGTGCCGTCGTGAGACTTCTCAACACCTCGTCGTCCTTAGCCCACCTCTACGCGACCCTTGGAAAGCTAGATATCCCAAACCCTGATCGTCTACGCCCGGGCTGGGATCTATACTTTATGGAATTGGCGTCCCTGGCTGCTCAACGCTCTAACTGTATGAAGCGTAGAGTTGGATGCGTGCTCGTAGGAAAAGAGCGCAGGGTCATTAGCACTGGTTATAACGGAACTCCAAGGGGACTACAGAACTGTGCTGATGGAGGATGCCCTCGATGCAATGACGGCAACAGCTCAGGAGTGGGCTTGTCGACTTGTCTATGCATCCATGCCGAGGAAAACGCCCTCTTGGAAGCTGGCCGGGAGAGGATACGCGAGGGTTCTATTCTTTACTGCGACACGTGTCCCTGCCTTACGTGCAGTATCAAGATATGTCAAGTTGGCATTAGTGAGGTTGTCTACGCCCACACATACAGCATGGATAACGATACAGCCCGAGTGTTCAGGGAGGCAGGCGTGAAGCTGAGACAGTTCATACCAGTAAGTGCACAGAACCCCTTTCCAGGCCAAGAGCTGAATGATAATCACGAGATTATCATTGTGTAGCGCCCGGGGAACTCTATCACTGACTTAATTCTAGCCGCCAAATGGCCTGATTCATCTCGAGAAGATGGAACTTTACTAGATCGTCGGTACCTCGCCCGTCTCACTCTTGTTCCCTGCCATGTCTTTGCCGAGAAGTTCGGGTGAGATAAGCTGGTTAATGTCCGGATTGTGGCTTGGTGAAGTCCAGCGCGATGACTGAGATGCTTCAATGAGATACGATGATAATGAGGACTTGCTGAAGATCGTCAGCTGCAATGGCATGCAAAATATCGCTCATCTCGATCCTCCCTTCACGAGGAGGTGCATACGAGATGAGACTTTCTCCTGAAGACTACACTACAGATGGTGTTGAAGCTACCCCTCGCCTTCTCCCTTGCGAACGTGATGTCCAATTGTCCAATCAAATACTTTGGGCTATGCGCATGCAGTGCCAGTTCTGTGCCGAGTCCACTTGAAGCAATGCTACGTCGAGTTTCCACGATAGTGACCAACCAAGGAGTCGAATGGGATGCGTTTGCATTGCCAGCGTGGCCCGTTATTGAGGCCAGCCGGTTTTTGTCTGAATCCCCATCCCAAGACCCCCAAATGACAGCGAACCGCAGAATTTGGCATGTATGGTAAACCAAGTCCACTTGGTCGCATTCAAAGGCCCCGGTAAGGTCAAGCCACTTTGCGTCATGGTGTTTTTTGCGTGTTTTCGGTTTCGGAAAACGGTGCGCTTGGGTGCCAGGCTGGCTCAGTTCTTGACGGTTTCTATGCACGGGCGACGGTCACTCTGGCACATAAATATACATTCAATGCCCGCATTTTAGCGTCTACCACTACAAATTTGTGCAGGCTGTAACTAATTGCTGGTTCGTTTCATGTTGGATAACAACCGTTGTTAACTGCATCGCAACAACACGACAACGGTCACGCCCTGCATGAAGCAAACCGTAGATAGGGGCTCAAGCGATTCTGAAGATAGAACAGACGCCGTGTAAGCGGCCTCGGGCTGCAGCAGCAGCAACCCTTTGTAATATGAATTGCATAGGGGTTCCCTTTTATAGAGCCGGAGACATGTGTGCGGTGTGCTTCAACAGTCTCCTAGTTGCAGCCGATGTCCCATAAAAATATGCAACCAAGCCAAGCGGTCAACAATCTGGTCTGTTTAGTCTGGATGCTGCACAGCCTGTTGATAACCCTGCCTAGTGCAAAATATGCGAGCGCGGGGCATGTGCAGCATAGTGCTAGTATACATATATCATATGTACGTGCGATGTATGGTCAGTTGTGTAAGGTAGATGAAGGATAAGAAGTGACTTATAGCTCATGCTCAGTGTAAGTCCGATTTAGACGTTCGATCGAGAAGCACGGAGCATTTCCAAGAGTAGCCATGGCAGCCGTCATGTGCCGAGCGAGGGCATTGATTGGTAGACGGTTTCAAAGTAAATACAACAATAGTAGACTAAGTTACTGGTTGGGTGTCTAGACTTACTAGGGGATATTGCCAAACATCCCAAGTTCTATATGTGACTCTGATACGATAACACGCCCAGATGGTCTCCAGTCCACGAGCAGGGCTTTTTTCACTCTTCTCGTCCACACGCAGGCCAACAAACTCGCAAACGCACACACGAGTGAATTGTTTAGCGTGAATTACTTCTCACATACGGCAGGGGGCCACCCCGGACTCCCGCACAAGAAGCGAAATGAAAAGAGAGGGCTGGCATAAAGAGCACAATTTAAAGACCTAAATTAACACAGCTAAACTCAGTGGGTATGGTGGGAGTGCACAAGAGGGATGATGGATAATAGGGGGGGCCCGTGGCCGTTCATCCACCGTTTTTGTTTGTTTTGATCGAGGAGATTTGCTGCGCGTCATGGGAGGCCCAGCGTATCGGGAGGCTGATACACTTGACCTGGAACTGGGGATCCATGAGATGGGATGGATGGACGGGATGCTGCTGCTGCTGGTGGGTGTGTGTGTGTGTGTCTGTGTACCTGATGAGGTGCCCTAGCTTCTGGTCAAGGCCACTGAGCGGTTATCTTTTGGGACTGACTGGTATGGAAAATTTGCTGATCAAGACCAGAGCTGCTCATGTTTTCTCGTAGATGCCTTACTTGACCAGGTTGACGCTGTCTCGGGTTGTACAACACTGTGCTGTGCAACACGTCCATCTACAGTGTACTCCGTACTCGAAGCAGTACTGTACAAGGCGAGTGACGGGCACCCAGGATGGAGCATGCTCATCAACAACTGACGGCGACGATCATGACGCTGAGTGGTCTGAAGAAGACGGGAACCAGCGAACGAGTGGACATCAGACACGGACCAGCCCAACCCAGCCAGTCCCCTAACACAAACCCCAACCAAGCCTAACCCCATCTCATCGCATCGCATCTTGCTTGTTTGCTTGCTGCAAGCTGCCATCTGGACTCGGAGCGGCTCCAGCGTTTGCTACAGACACAGTCGATACCTTAGACAGTTAGATACATGCTCTATCTGCGACCGTATGACAGACCAGCAGAGGCGCTTGATACTTTGGCGTCGGTACAATAAATCTCATGCCATTTCATCACGATCTTGCCCTATCTCGTCGAAATCCCATGCCATGCCATGCTCGGCTTGTATGCGACCTTTAAACGGGCGTCAGCCCCTAGGTAATGTGGAAACCCACTGGCGGCTGGCTGGAAAGGAACAAAAAAAGAGTCCCCTGGGTCTGTCAAAAGGTCGCAGAGAGTGGCTTGCAATGGCTTGACAAGAGTCTGAAGGCCACCAGCCGCCTCATGGACGGGAGTACCCCTGAGCAAACACTGGCGCTGAGATGCGCCCTGTGGAGCACACTGAGAGAAGCGAAGAAGAAGAGAACCAGGGTGTTGGACGTCCCGACTTACATGTCAGTCTCTGAAAGAAGATTTTCAGTTCAACTTTGCTGGTAATGTCTGAAAGAGCTAGACGGTGAATAATGGGTGGTTAGCACTTGGTAGTCAGCCTCTCCCGATAATGCCATGCACGGCATTGTCCGTGATAAATGTTCAATCCTTTGTTACAGACTTAGATGAGATGCTTCTTAGTTCAAGGTGGAATTCAGGAACGACCAGCTCTAGTAGCTATCATAGAGCTCACTTACAAAGAGAGCCCTAGCGCACCCCAAGCTTGTGCACGGGAATGTCCCGTCGTAGAAAAACAACGTGCTGTTCCCTGACGATCGCTGATCGTCGCTATGTATCGGAGAAGCTTGTTGTCCCAACTACAATACCGTAGGTTCTATACAGTATGTACAGCCTACGTAAGACTATGACGAGGAGGAAGCATTTGGGTTGAAGAGCTCAAGGGGATGTTAGAGTCAAGTTGGATATATGACGAACGGAATGTGAATGTCCTGACGAATGTGCCATCATCGATGAGACAGAGAGATCAGAGCTACTACTACGCTCCTAATTTTTGGAGATACCGAGCAGACGTGCACGCTGTAGAGTGAAGAAGAGGCTTGTAATGGAACATGGACGGACGGGGATCAGCTCCCGATGCCATCCTTGTCAAAGAAGCCTTGAACTGACAAGGGGGTGAAGGGTGCGATATGTAGTGCCAGTCTCTGTTATTCTCGTACCCCTTGTTTAGACAAAACGCGTCTTTTAGTGACGCGATATTTCCTAATTGGGCAACCGTGTAAACAAATGCGTCACTCGTAGCGCGCTTCTGCCCCAGTTTGTTGTTTTCCCGCATCTGAAGATGACGAAGGGTTTTTTTCCTTTCCAGAGGGGTGATGGTTATCTTTACGAGGATAAAATTTGCCTCCCACGTAATTACGCGTGTTGACCCTTTTTATTGTATGGACAACGATAGTTTGTTGATTATTTTGCCCTTTTGTTTAATTTATTGATATGATTTCAAAGGGTTGTTGTGTTGTATTGACTGAAGGAGGAGTAAATATTGAGCGTTTACACGGGCAAAAAGACTCCCCACTACGGATACAGAGGGCCCTACCACTAACAGGGCACTGCACTACTGCATTTTTACGGGGGTGTGCAACTGCCAGCGTGCGCCAACCTTTTCTTTCACACGCGCCATCCCTAACACAGGCCATGCCAGACCCCAACAAGGACCCTCCCTCTGCACTTTCAGCCATTGTCTCTCGCCCTTCAGGTCCCTCTGGCTGGTCCCTCCCCCTCCTCTCTACCCGCTCTAGAGCTATCCCACACCCTCCTCCTCCTCTATCTCTGGGCCTCGTCGAGTTTAATCAATTCTGCACCAACTTTTAGACAAGTGCATACCAGCCTGACTTGTCCACAACCACTCGTTGTCCTTTCGACCTTGTCATCTGAGTCACAAGACCAGACCCCCGTTGTGAATATCCACGTTGATGCCCTGGAAAAAGGGTTTCTTCCTTCTTTCTTTTGGTTTCAACTCTACGTAGCCCACCACGAGGGGTCTATTTTGCACTCTACTGAGCAAAAGCCCACAAAACAGAGACAGAAAAGAAAGGCAGGAAAGACAAGCGAGAGACGATTTGCTTTTTAGTCTGGGTCTTTTACAGCTTCTTTAGTCTGTGTCAGGACCCCCCATCCATACACACACCCTTGCTCAAGCCCGCCAGCGCCATGGTCCCAGTGGTCCCAACTGCCACCCACTACTAGGCACTGGCACTTGCACTTTACTTTACTTTACGTCTCTTGAACCCGCCCACCCCCAACCCAAACCTATTCAACTTGCACGAAACACGACACTGCTGCACACTACTACAACTACAACTACTATACTTCTACATACAACTGCATAGTAGTTCCAACTTTCTACCAACCTCTCTTCTCTACGACCTCAACTGTTTTTTTTTGTCGACAATCAACTCGTATTTAATTAATTCGCGAAAACGCACGACACTCATACCCGGCCCGCGATTATACTGCTGCCTTGTCGATTCATCACCATTCGGAACCATATCGATTGCAGCCTACACCCAACACGTCTGCCTACAGCGTCTTGATTTCACAAATCTAGTAGTCGAGTCATGATATGACCTTTGACCTCCGAGTGAGACTGGCATAGCTATTTGCGATTTGTAGGGTATCGCGTCGAGCTGCTTCTCACATATTCGATTTCGCCGTTTGACGCAGCACCTACCGTTTCGTTTCGTCGCATCCCACTTTCACATCGACAAACGGGACCGTTACTTCTTGAATTCGCCCTACCGCATTGTCCAAAGCATATTTTATTCACATCGCACCGGCATTAGACAACAATAAGGCCTCATAACGTTCACTGTTTACATCGCACTGGTCGTACTCCACTTACTGGCTCGCGACAAACACGAGCGCGCGCAACATTTCGCAACCTCACAATGTCCTTCTCGAACAGTAGTGGTGGCACACTCGCCCTACCATCGCCAACACACGCTCACCATATCGACGTCACATCCGCAGTTCGCACATTACGACGATCCATCTCGCGATCACCTTCAAAGTTCTTGACGCGCTCCAGTCCGCAATCGCTGAGCCCCGAGAGCCCCCACCAAACGTCACCTCAATCGCCCTGCCAATCACCCTGCCGTCGATTCGGCGCGACGCCTCAAAACCAACACTCTCTACCCTCTCATACGCGCTCGGCGCCGCCCAACAACGGTATCCTTCACCCCGCCTTCACGCCTTTTCGCCCCAGCGTCCGGCTTTCCTTGAGGTCCGCAAAAGCCGGAAAGACGTCCCCCTCAAGACAGTTGACGAGAACCCGCACGTCGCCGAGGAGTCCCTTGAAGAGGGCTCTCAACACCGCACCCGATAGTGGCAATTCTTTACCTGCCATGCCCGCGCCCTCTGTTATCGACGCTACAGGACAAGAGAACAACGCGCTCGGAGCCACAAGTCCTCTGACTGTGAGTCCCGACAAGCGAAGTAGCCTTCACCTTGAAGCACCTGGATCTTCGCCAACGGCATTTATCAAGTCCCTTGACGGGCACTACGAATTTCAAATGGTTCCCAACAACGGATCGTTGAAGCGCAGCGATGCGACTATGAATCTGGACCAGCCGAGCCAGGAAAGCCCTGTGGCTAAGCGCCGCAGCTTGCATGGAATTTCGGTGCTGGGCCAGAACGAGGATCAAAACGTTTTTGGTTCCAACACGACATCGTCTCAGAGCTTCTTTATCCACGAGGATGCATCTACCGAGTATGAGATTGCGGGCACTACTGGATCGCCGTTTCGGGACCCCCTGCCTTCCCCAACACCCACAAACAGCAATGTACCCAAGAGGTCATCGTCTTTAAGGAAGTCGACCCTTCAACAAAGATATGGGGAGCGTGGTTCTTGGGGCAGGAGGTCTGGCGAGCGACAACTGGCTCAGATGAGCGCCGAATATTCCCCTGTTCGAAGCCGACCGCGCCTTTCTCAGGACCAGTTTGTCCCCCCTGCTGTACCTCAGGAGAGTCCTTTTGCTTCTACGACACCAGCTTCTAAGCCACCTACTTTTATTCCCGACGTTGACTATGAGTCCAACCAACTATCTACTACACCCACTTCGCAACCGCCTAGTTTCACGAGTGCTGATACGGGCTACGAGCCCGCACACGTCTCAACCACACCAACTTCGAAGCCACCCATCTTCGGGGTTGATAAGGGGCATCAGCCCCATCCTTTATCCAAGACCTTGACAACATCATCTTCAGGGAACAGCCTCACTGAGGAGACGCCCATGTATGCTCCTGTTGCCCGGGTCCCAGATCGACAGAGATCTCACATCTTCTCACGCTCCCTGCCCCTCAACGCAACAAGGCCGACCCGTCCGAATGATATGGCCAGGGCTATGGCGACGCCCAGCCAGAACCATCTGTGGGTCGGCGCTTTCAACTCTACTGGTTTGATTTCCAAGGTCAACAGAAATCCCGAAGAGGATGCAGATAAGAAGATGGCGCCCCCTGATACACCATGCAAGAAGCACTCAAACCCTTTCGCTACTTTCCCTCCACCAGCCGGGAGTGCCATGAAGAAGAGAGTTAATAACAGAAATTCTTTTGGCGGAATTCCCTCAACACCGTTCAGCAATGGTGGCGCCCAAGTCCCAAACTCTAACCCCTTCAGCAGGCCTGGTAAGGGCATGTCTATCTTCCAACGCGGCAGTGCGTCTAGGGGTGCACGCCGTGGTAGCGTCCTGAGTCTCGATGGTGATGAGCACAATCTTTTTAATGATACGCTTGACTTTTCCACCCCAATGGAGGGCGATGCTCCCCCAACACCGACCAAGAACACCCTTACTCCTAGCCTTAGCAAGGTCAGCGAGCACTCTTTCGAAAGTCCTCAAGACAACCACAGCCCAACCGCGAACCGTATTATCCACGCTCCTACGCCCATCTTCGGTAATCCAGTTCCTCGAGAAGCAACTTGTAAGTCGGGCTCCGCAGCACCGAACACCTTAGCAAGATCAATCAACAACTCAAGTCAACCACTCCGAGCGGGGTGTTTGTATTCACCGTCATCACATCTCCCTCTGTCTTCGCTTAGCCGCTCCCGGGCTCGGCGAGGTCTACACTCTCCCTCTCCACTCACCACAGTTTCTTTGCGTCATTCCATAAGCTCTCCTACTCAAACATTTACTAAATCGAAACTTTCTGTATCAGCGAGCCCTCTTGATGGACGAAGAACACCGCAAACACCTCGTGAGAGTTTGCTCCCCCTCGATACCAGCCGACTGTCAATTTCGCAGACCGGCGACTCCTTTTCCGACAACATGGTGCCTCCCGTAACTCCAACAGCAGGTCGAGATTTGAGGTCATCAACTAGCCTCCTTGTTACCCCCGTGAATGTTCGCACCAGCAATGTTGACCTTGACGTGAGCTTATCATCCCGATTCGAAAAGGTTGAGCAGATTGGAAAGGGAGAATTCTCTCTTGTCTACCGCGTCACCCAGGTGGACCAACAACAAATGACATTTGACGACCTCATTGCAACTCCCTCAAAAAGCCCCGCCAAGGGAAAGGTATTTGCCGTGAAGAAGAGTAAGCAACCTTTCCAAGGACCTAGAGATCGGGAAACCAAGCTTCGAGAGGCGGAGATCCTCAAGGCTTTGAGCCACTCCGAGCATGTGGTACAGTACTTTGACAACTGGGAGCACAACTATCACCTGTACATCCAAACTGAGTACTGCGAGGAGGGCACCCTCGACAAGTTCTTGGGCAATGTTGGACGGGGAGGTCGATTGGATGATTTCCGCATCTTCAAGATCCTTCAGGACCTTTGCCTGGTAAGCTGCTTTGACTCATGTAACATTATGTACAAAGCTAATTGAATTATAGGGTCTTAAGGACATCCACGACGCAGGCTTCATGCACTTGGATCTGAAGCCGGCTAACATCCTTGTCACTTTTGAGGGCGTTCTCAAGATCGCTGACTTTGGTCTGGCTCAATCATGCTCATCTGCTGAGGGCGTTGATGTTGAGGGTGACCGTGAGTACATGGCTCCCGAGATGCTCAAGGGCAAGTCATGCCAATCTGCCGACGTTTTCTCCCTGGGCCTCATCATCCTCGAGACCGCAGCAAATGTTGTCCTCCCCGACAACGGACCTACCTGGATTGCTCTGCGTTCCGGAGATCTCTCTGAGGTGCCCAGTCTGACCTGGAACCCTTCCATCGAGGTTCAACGGGATGCGACTGGTAACCCTACCGAGGGGATGCTCAGTGACGGCTTCGCTAGTGGCAAGACGCACGACCCTAGCAACTTGTTTGGCTCTTACAAGCGATCCGAACTGCAACAGCCCCCCGACTTTATGGTCAATGCCATGCACATCAGCTCGCTTGATTCTATTGTGCGATGGATGACAGCACAGGAGCCCAGCGAACGACCATCTGTGCACCAAGTCCTCCAACTAGAGGGCATGCAATGGGTCAGCCACCAGCGCGCCGCACCAGCCACTGTCTACGAAGGAAACTGGGGACCAGCTGATATGTTCCCTATCTCCGAAATTTCCATTGCAGAGGGCGGCGACAGCGACACAGAGATGACGGATGTCTAAGGAGGATATACCCACTGCATGTGACTCTGGATACCACTGGAGTTCTGCAAACAAGGAACTTTTTGTTACACAATTATGCGCACTTGATGTTATCCACATCAAATGCTACTATGACACGATACGAATACCATGAGGAATGGATGTCGTTAGCGGGAGTTGTTTACCTGGCGTTTTTATTGAGTCGGCTACACAACATTCGAACCGGGAGCCTGTCGTTTTCTAAACGCAACACGACACCATCCTGAACCCACACTCTTTTTATCTACCAACTTTTCATTTGTCCGCCACTGAGAAGGAGAACATATAGTTGCTCCTCTCATCACAGTGGCTTGAATATTTTGCCGTCTTCAAAGCGAGACCGCGTGTACGAAATACCCCGGAAGGAACTAGATCATGCTATGATTACAGCGTATATTGGGCGGGAGTAATAATTAAAAGTTTCGACAAATCTCTGCAGGTTTTCAGCAGAGAAAGGGGAAACACAGCACAGCACAGCACAGAACAAAGCAAAGCATGTGGAAGAGCCAGAAGAGACAATTTGTCTCAGCGAACGCATTGTACCAGGCAGGTTGTTGCCAAGATTTGCTGCATTGGAAGGGGGATGAACGGAATATTGTAAATTATAGTAATGGCTCTCCGTGAGCACGCATGGGAGGTGAAGGATACCTCAAGAGCCCGGCTGCCGAGGCAGGGACTGCATGGGTTGAAAGAGCTACTGGATGAAGCAGGCCGATCTGATAGTTGTTGATGATTCTGACGACGAAATGGCACGAATATGATATGATCAATTCACAACAAAAATGCTGCTGTGGAACGTGATATACGCATTCGGATTTTGTAAGCTGATAATATAACGTCATATCAGTCTATCTATTGCATACTGCTTCTGCATTTACATATCTGATAGGTAAATTTGGGAGGAGAGATACACGTAATCTGGACAGCGCCCTCCGATTACTACCGTCCAAGGCGGGGTTATGTGCCGTTGGGTTGACTTATATCCATCGGTCTTTGAACGTAACAACGACAAAGTGAAGTGACAAGCCGTAACTACGATACATTTCTATTCTCGATAACAATCACTTACTCAAACAGCAATAATGATGATCCCCCAGGTTCTCGAAGGCCAGGCCGAGTTGCCCAGCGTCGACAGCACAAACTCGTACTGGCACAAAGAACCCTCGAAGAAGCTCTTGGGACATCGCAGTACGACAGACTTACCCTCGACAGCTGAAGTCGTGGTTGTAGGAAGCGGCATCACTGGTACATTCGCCGCGAGAGAGCTCGTCAAGGAAGGGTGCAAAAATGTCGTGCTTCTTGAAGCAAGAGAAGCATGCTGGGGAGCTACAGGAAGAGTGAGTTTCGTTTGACAACGTCGTATGCTGCAAGATTACTGATCCAATCTATTAGAACGGTGGCCATTGTCAGCCTCTCCTCTATGCTACCAAAGCACCAGTAGCTCAGTTCGAGATGGACACATTCCACTTTCTAAAGGACCTAGTTTCTGGGCATAACATTCCCTGTGACTGGGAAACAGTCGGAGGCGTGCACCGTATACCAGAACAAGTTCTCGAGATTGTGGCCAAGCATCTGGAAAAACTGAGAACCTCCCACCCTGATCTGGTCGAAAATATCAAGATCGTGACAGACAAGGATGAACTCAAGAAACTACGTGTCGCAGATGCGTACGCTGCAATGTACCAGCCAAACGCAGCCAAGCTATGGCCGTACAAGCTTGTCAGCTGGGCTCTGGAGCAACTTCTCGAAGCGAATGACTCTAGTGTCTTCAACCTTCAGACAAAGACGCCTGTGGACCGCCTCCAACGCACAGGCGACTCTTGGACTCTACACACACCTCGTGGTCAGATAGCAACCAAGAATGTTATCCTAGCAACCAACGCCTACACTTCACACCTCCTGCCTAAGCTGTCTGGTCTTATCGTCCCTGTTCGTGGACAGGTTGCTGCTCTCACCCCCTCAAGCGGAAGCTCACCACTTGAACACAGCCACGTTTGGTGGACAACGGAGGGAGGAGACGACTATCTTGTTCAGCGACCTTCGGGTGAACTTATCACTGGCGGTGAGAGACTAGGCTCATCTGATAGTCAAGCAGGCCTCTCTCGTGATGACGCGATCGATCCAGTCATCGCTGAACGCTTGCGTGCTTCGCTTCATGCCGCTGTCAAGTTAAAGACACCAGAAGAGGTGGAGGACGCTACCCTTGAAGCTACATATGAGTGGACTGGCATCATGGGGTATTCGAGAGATGGTTATCCTTGGGTTGGCAAGCTACCCGCAGCTTTAGGCGGTGAAGATAGTGGCATTTATGTTAGCGCTGGATATACGGGCCATGGCATGCCAGTAGCGGCGAGATGTGGAATCGCTGTTGCCCAGGAGATACTAGGAATCAGTGATGGTGTGGATTTGCCAGCTCAGTATCGAATTGATGGAGGGAGAGTCGACAGAGCCCAGAGCCTGAAGATCCCCTCGACGCTGCTGGACGAGGTTATGATGATGATTGGCGATTGAACTTGGCATACGAATCTAGTTTGATAAATAGTTATGAATGTGATCATGGATTTATAAAGAAATACTACAAGCCGCGCAAGAACACATCTTGTTCAATATGAACTTATATCATCGTTGACAGAGATCCGGGCAAATTTGTTGTTGATGTATGTCAATTCCCTTTCAACTTCGTATCAAATTACACGGAAAAAATCACACAAGGTGACCTGCTTTTCATCGAACCACCGTAGATCATAAAGTTCTCGAACGTAGTGAATTTGAGAATCGTGATCGATAAAGATTAGCATGCGCACCCATCGCCGCCGCTGTCCTATAGCTTGGCGCGCACCTCAAGGCCGTTGCTAACTTCGCGCTTTGCTCTCTCACGAAGTACTTTTCTTAGAATCTTGCCTGACTATTGAACACAGTATGTAAGCTTCAAAGATGCATTGTCTTAGAACCAAAGAGGGGATCGAAATAACTTACAGGAACCTTGGGGATGGAATCGACAAAGACCACACCACCCATAAGTTGCTTGTACTTAACAACACGACTAGCTAACCAGTCTGCGATATCCTGTTTGGATGTATTCTTTCCGTTCGGCGTTTTGACGATATAGGCGCGTGGAAACTCTTCACCATCGATAACGACCCCTACAACAGCAGCATCGGCAACATCTTCTCTTTCAAGAAGAAGGGACTCGAGTTCAGCGGGAGCAACCTGCATGCCCTTGACCTTGATCAGTTCTTTGACACGATCCACAATGTGGAAAAGAGTTCCCTTTGCGTATTCCTCTACATAAGCGACGTCTCCAGTGCGAAGCCATTGAGTGCCATCAGCGTCGACAACAAAGGCCTCTTGTGTCGCAACAGGATTGCGCCAGTAACCGCGGGTCACAGTGGGACCCGTAATCCATAACTCTCCAGGAGTGTTGGCAGTGTTGATTTCTTCTCCAGTTTCGATGTCGACCAGTCTAGCTTGAGAATCCGGCGTCAGTTCGCCGGCCGCAGAGCTCGGGGCCTTATTAGGGTCCCACGACAGTGCAGTACAAGTCGCTTCGGTCATTCCCCAACCCTGCCGAACGACGGCCTCACCCAAGGGTATCATACCCGCTATCTCACGTTGTGTATCTCTCGCCAATGGCGCAGCACCAGACGCAATCATGTCGATGCTACTGAGGTCCGCATTGCGTGCGAGTGGGTGTTTTGAGATGAGGACCAGGATGGGCGGAACGGCTAGAAGTTTTGTAATTCTGAAAGTCTGGATATGGGTGAGGATCTTAGGGAACTCAAAAGAAGGCATGATGTAGACAGGAACTCGCTCATATGGAAAGCTAGTGATGAAGTAGCCTTGACTAAAGGCATGGTACATTGGGAGGAAACATAGAGCAGCGGCAAGATCTCGTCGAGCCTCAAATTCTGGATGAAGCTGGTGGAAGAGTGTAACGCCACTACTATTGGCGACATGATTGTAATGTGAGATCTCCACGCCTTTGGGTATTCCAGTCTATGGTCAGGTTAGAAAGGTTTCTGATTCAAAGTCAATTGGTGAGATACAACGTACAGTACCTGAGCTGTAATTGATACTGCAGATTGAATTCTTGGAGTCTTTTGGCTCGGTCCATTCGAAACTCGCACCCCTTGACTTGGCTGAGATGAGTTCTGTCCAATGTCTGCTTCCTTTAGAGGGTTGTATCTCGATAGAAGTATCTGGCCATGTTGAATCCAACACAAATACTTGAGACTGTGCCATGACAACTTGAGAGGATGCTTCCAATGCCACCCCTAAAGCAGTATGGTCAGAAATAATGAATGTAGCCTGGCTATCCTTTAGCTGATGAACCAGTTCACGAGCGACATAGCCAGGATTCGCTCCAGTGAAGATGCCTCCGGCCATCCAGATACCCATCACAATAATTGGGAAGAAGATGCTGTTGTGGGCAAAAAGAAGCACACGATCCCCTGGCTTGAGGCCATTGTCAATTAGACCAACAGCTATACGCTTCGCAAGTAGCCGAGTTTGGTCATAAGTGAAGTAGCGATCTTGGGGATTATCGGCATCGATGAAAGCCTTCTTGTCCGGCAATGGACCTGTAGATGAGCCAAAGATCCATTGTTGTATTGAGCAATTCGGAACTTGAACAGAGAAACGCGATTCAATTGGCATGTTGTAATCGTTTGGCAACTTGGCCAAAGCCAAATCAAATAGTGAGTATTGTAGAGGTATGCAGCTGTTGAAGGGAGAGTACAAGCCCGTGGGAAAGAATCGAGTAAGTTTTTTCCTTTGTTTGGAGGGAAGTCGAGACCAACTCAAAGGAGTCGTGATTGCCTATTGAGCCAAGCCAAGCTGAAAACCCCATGAAGGGGGTGCGCCATCCACCTACCTCCTTCCGTAGTTCGTTTAAAGATCTGAGCACTTCTCCCAGTGGCTGCCTTGCAAGGAGCTAATAAGATAAATGGGCTGAGATGATGCTAGCTTAGTAGTTCAAGTTGACGACAAGGATCTCGCAAGATTCAATGTTTGAGATGAGTGAGTCGGATGCTTTCAACTCACGATGAAGGAAGGATAACACCAATTCGATTTATTAGTGATGACCATGGCTACCTTGTCAATAAAATGGGCTTGATATTATATATAAGTTATCAGCCTGTACTCCAAGTTTCAGCCTCTTATTAGAATACACGCTTGACTAAATTTAGATCCTCATTTTAGTAGATGGACAACTCAGTAATCACAACACCAGCTTCCTACCTATTCAGCTTCGTCTCCGCCATGCGACGAATACTATCAGCATCGCTGTTCGTTGATCATATGCGCACGATCCCGTCAAGTATCAACCACAGAGCCCATAACTCGTTGGCCGTCCCGTGTTGTGAGCATATAGAACCACGACATGACCAGCTGTGGAACTTGGGCGCCCAATCCATTGTCCATGTCTCAGAGCAGGAGACAAGCTTCTAGCCGAACTATGCAATTGTGCATCCCGAGATACAAAGCGGGAAGTTCTGTTCCCATGCGCCGTCGCTGCTGGGTTACCTTGACTCGGGTTCGTATCTTGCCGCGTTAAATCCTTAATACCAGGACCCTTTAAGCTTGTATTGACCACGTACGCCGTCGTCTAGCTCTGGGCACGTGAGGAAGCGAGCGTCGAACAACACTTGGGGCAGTATCCGTACTGCATTGTCGGTTGTCCTACGTGAAGGATCATGTACAAAGATGATTTGAGTAATAGTTAGCTTTTGCGTAAGTTTCTCGACGAGTAGATATCGAGGAGATCGACGTGTTGGATCCCGCTTGTGTTATCGAAACGGGCGCTTCTAATTGGTTTCCTGCTACGAGTGTTTGCCAATATCTCTGACATGCATGCTGATCACCTAGCCGCCATCGTCTTGCTGTAAGTTGGACCCGGCTGGCTTGGTACGCTAGGCTATTGAAACTACATAGCGAGCCACAACATCACTGATGATCAGGTGTACCAAGAGGTAAGAGAGATCGTGCACAAGGACAAGGTAATATGCAGTGGCACTGACTTGGCGAACTTGGTCCCATACGTGATTGTTTTGTTGTTAGTGCAAGAGACGGCATGATATGTGTTGATAAAGCATACGTTCGTTTAATGAGGATGACTGCAGGGCTTTTGTTACTCAAATCCACCCATGTCGATGGAGGTTGGCCAGTACAAGACGGTATAATGGTAAACGTTTTGATATGTCCAGGACTGGTAGCAATATTGCTTTCCGATCCATGGGACCTAACATCCTCCATATTGGCAAGTCTCCGCAATCCTAACTGAGAGTTCTTAGAGAGTCACTAATTACCATCGAGACAATTGCTTCTTGATAGAGAATCTTATTTTGATAATTGAATTTAATACAAGAGAAAAAGAGGAACAAGCTCACTCCTCCACATTCAAGTCGATACGTATCTTCCCTAGCTTCACTTTGGCCCCCCACCCCCGACCGGCTAAACCTAGGGTCACATACACCAATCATGAATCTTGATTTTGCAAGCAGCTCCAAGTCGAATTGTAATGCTCGCTACGACGGCAACATTTTGACAAGATCCGGAACCGACGACCTCACGATCGCCTCACAAGTCCTCCCAACCCCGCGACAACGCCCACCTCGCTCGCTTTCACAGCAACCACAAAAAAACAAATCACACAATGGCGAGCAGGTTCACTCCTCTCATCCGCTCCGTCATCCGGCCGGCGTGCCGGGTTGCCCGCCCTCAGTCTCGCGCCGCCTTCTCCCTCACAGCCAGCCGACGAAGCGACACTCTCATGGTGGTAAGTAGCTCCAATTGGCGCTGCCAATTGCGCCTGCTAGGGAAAATATGAGTTCTCGCTTCTTCCCGGGGCGCAATTGCTTCGCATTCAAAGATGATGAGGAGCACACCCGGTCTGACATATGGCGTGTGACAGCATCGAAACACCGAGGACAACAACCCCGACATCCCCTTCAAGTTCAACGCAGAGAACCAAAAAGTCATGGCCGAGATCCTTAAGCGATATCCTCCCCAGTACAAGAAGGCTGCTGTCATGCCTCTGCTCGACCTCGGCCAGCGCCAACACGGCTTCACCAGCATTAGCGTCATGAACGAGGTCGCTCGTCTTCTTGAGATGCCTCCCATGCGAGTGTACGAGGTCGCTTCTTTCTACACCATGTACAACCGAACCCCCGTGGGCAAGTACTTTGTCCAGATCTGCACTACGGTATGTTTTATTTCGAACCCGGGCATATCTTCTTTGGCGACAATTGCTCGAGTGGATTGTGGCAATGTTATATAGACGTCATTGAAGATTGTCACACACCAAAAATACAGTCCGGACTAACAACGGCATAAACAGACCCCTTGCCAACTTGGAGGCTGCGGCTCTGATGTTATCGTCAAGGCCATCAAGGAGGAGCTTGGCATTGAGCAGGGCCAGACCACCGCCGACGGTCTCTTCACCATCCTCGAGGTCGAATGCCTCGGTGCCTGCGTCAACGCCCCCATGATTCAGATCAACGACGACTACTACGAGGACCTCACCCCCGCCTCCGTCAAGGACCTTCTCAAGTCCCTCCGATCCAAGGCCACTGCTACTGATCCTTCCACCGTTAATGTTCCCAAGCCTGGTCCCCTTAGCGGCCGAAAAGACTGCGAGAACAGTGCTGGTCTGACGAACCTTACCTCGGAGCCCTGGGGAACCGAGACCACAAGAAAGGATCTGTAGAATTACAACGTTATTATCTCTCTTTTTTAGTTTTAAAGGCAAGAAATGCTTTGGAGTGAACGAGGCAAAAAGTGATGGGTGGGAAGAAGCCACAATTGTACATAACACCATGTCAAATGCTATATCTGGTATAGAAATGTGTGGTTCTCGTTAACGGTAATATCCATACTACACGAGGTATCGGTTCTGCATAAGGGTTTCGTTTTCTTTTTCATTCGTCCATTTGTGGTGATCGCCAAAAACATGTTGCGCCAAAAAGCACTATATCCAAGCCAGAAATCTCCTCAATTCTGTCACCTAGGCGTCGCCTACTCGCAAGATCCAGCCATCGCCAAGTCTTTCGTTGTCCTCGCCCAGGCCACCCCAAATCAAAATGCCGCTCTCCTCGAGCTCGCCCATGGGCGCACTGGCAAGCCAGCCTCTTGGCTCGGGCATATCTTCACTGTTATCATCATCGTATGGTACGAGATCAAGCTCGGTCCACTTGCCCTCGCCTGTCTTGCGACCAACAGCTTGCCACATAGCAGCAGTAACGCTGGCAGCAGTCATACCTAGAGGGGGGACCTGGTACACCCAAACATTACTCAGGAACTTGCCTGCACCCTCATGACCCTCTGGGCTTGGGTCACGCTCGCCCATGGTCAGAACGAGATATTCATATCCAGCACCTGAGGTGACGGCCTCCAGGGACGCGACGCTTCGGGGCTCGGGCCAGACCTGATTTGGCTCGGCGTGGATCTCAGTGGAATCCGTCTTGGGGTCATTTGCGAGGACGGTCTGCCAGCCGCCACGGGCGCGAACTGCGATCTCACCCTTGGTGCCCTGGTCGTCAAAACTCTCGACTTCAAGATGCAGGAAGTCAAGCTGTCCTCCAATCTCGTTCTGGCCATCGAAGCCACCAAAGCGGTATAGCCGGGTCTTGCTCACGCAGATGGCGCTGCCACCCCGAGCAGGTCCAGGAGCAGCGGGAAGCTCAGTCCAAGTTCGATCACGAACGTTGAAAGCCCAAGTATCATTGGTTCGTTCACCGCTGGCGAGACATCCCGCGTGGATGAAAAAGGTACCGTAACCGTCCGACTCTTCGTCTCTGGCCTCTTCGGCTACATTGCCAACGATAGGAGCCTGGGGAATGCCCGTCTTTGAGGTATCGCCCAGGGCCCATTGACCCCAAGTCTCAGCTGCCTTTGGTCGCGTAGGGGCGAAATCTCGGGGTCGCTCGATAGAAGTGGCTGTGTGGAAGCTTCGGGCGGCGGGCTGAGGTACAATGTTGCCACCTGGGATAGCTGGCGCAGGGTCCAGGTATGTCCATGTATTGGAGCGGGTATCAAAGATCCAAACACGACCAGCCTCATCAAGAGGCTTCATATCAGGACCTCCTCGGCCACCAAATAAGAAGATGCGAGTACCAATAACAGCGGTAGCATGGCCGACTCGTGGGGATGGGACATTGCCCAATTCCGGTCGCTCCGGTCCAGCGGGTTCCTTGCCCTTGGACTTGCTCTCAACTTGCTCCTCTTCTTCTTCCTCTTCATCCTCATCTTCGTCTGAAGACTCAGAATCTTCTTCGAGGGAGACCTCATCCAGCTTCTTCTCGATGTCCTCTTCGTCAGACTTCGCGACAGGTTCGGCTGGTTCTTTGGCTTTTGGCTGAGCGGGTGGTTGAGTTTCCACCTTCTTCGGCTGCTCATCTGGCTTAGCGGGAACTGCTTTGATCTTGAAATAATCGGCACCGGCACTAGACCAAGGGAGGGTCACGGCATGCATGTCATTATCGACGGGCTCTCGCGGCCGGATCTCTCCGCCAAAAATGTAAGCGGTACCGTGGACGATGTTGAGAGAGTGAGAAGAGCGAGGGACGCTGGGAGCATCAATGCGCTCCCATGTTCCTTTGACGGAATCCTTCTTCTTCTGAGGAGGAGGCACCGAGGGGATGGTAGGAACGGTAGGCATAGTAGGGAGGTTTTGCTGGACATTGTGGAAGAGGTCGGTGGTACGACGCTTTAGAAGAGAGAAAGATTCCATGATGGCTATTCTGGGCCAAAGGGCCTGGGTAGATAGGATACGGACAAAGTTGTTGTTGAAGTTATTGATCTACAATGCGACAGGGCTGAATGATTGTGGTGATGCAGGAAGAGAGAACGGAAGAAGTCTGGTCAGCGGCGGGGGAGCTGACATACGAGGTGAGATGATGTTAGGTTGTGAACAACCATGACGCCCAGGGATGACGTAGGCAAGTATGAGTCTATTTACAAGGGTCTTTATGGTTAATTATAGATTCGGAAGATCCTGAAAGACATGGTCAGCTATCTGTAAGGTTCGTCCTGGCATGGCCTTGACGGATGATTTATCTCAATTTTCTCATGCCAATTCGTCTGATGCACTTTATTAATTAATGCATGTGATTCTAAGCTCCTCTGCATCCGGCAGTGCAGGCTGGGCATGAGTTGGTGGTGGCATTGAGACAAGCGCTGAAGAGGGGACCTGCGGGGTAAGTTCCAACGCATAGCTCAGCGGTTTTAGCGGCCCGGACGGATTGAACCTGAAGCTGGAGAGCTTGGGTGGGCGGGCAAGCTTCAAATCCACAATGATGACTTAGGGGTCTACGCCGTTAGATCTGCAGTTATTCTGATGCGATTGGTTCCTATAGCATATCCCCTCGCAACACAAAGCCCTTCGACCTTACATATCACGGATATCAATACTCGCGGTAGAATGCCAACGCAGTGCTTTTGTAACAATCCCTATTACGACTTGGTACGGGCAGTGGCAGTGAACAATTCGGGGGGCTGTGTGCATGGAAGTTAGCGCTTCAGCTCTGCCTTACAGACCTACTCTGTACAGTGTGGTGTGTTTGCAATTTGCAGCTTACACAAAAACAATCGAACCCGAAACTATTTCTATCTCAAGAGTGGAGAAGACAACATATAGAATAATTCGACAAAATACTCGGCTTATTTATTATATAATCCAATTGTTGACTCGATTTCTCGAGTCGGCAGATGATGGATGTGATGTCTCAATTGCAGAAGCAAGGGTCTGTCTCATACTGCACTCGGGCGGTTGTGGTTGGCCAAACCGTTTCCTTCCTCGCAGAAGTTGGGAAGGAGCAGCTGAGGCGGCGTCAATCTGGTTCGCCATTGCAATTCCAAAATAAATGTCTTCAGCCTCAGCTTGTCGAGATCATGATCATGTCTTCATACTATAACGCCTACAAGTGAGAAACACCTTGTAATTATATGTACAGTACACATACCACTGCTTCAATTTAGCCTCGCAGTTCCCATTTTATACGCCGAGCCACTAGTCTGTCTCCTGCGACGCGAACGCTCTACACCCATGGATGAGATATACCACAAGATCGCCGAGTTCAATCCTCGTCGTCTTAAACATTCCCACGACATCCTCTCCTTTAAGTACAGCGAGCTCTGGTGTAACGATGCCACTAGAATCGTCGATTACCATGAAGGGATCGTCACTATACCTGATGTCGCGTCATGGCTGGCCACAGAAACGAGAAAAATGTCAACAGGTTCAGAGTCACTAATTCTTCGCTTTGTCTGGCCCAAGTTCATTCTTGACGATAATCGCGTTGAGCTACCTGAAGACACCAAGGACCAAATACTAGAAAAGTTCGGTCTTGGTCTCGCATACAGCTACTTCTCGAGTTGTGTCGCTGGTGTCGCTGCATTTCCTGAAGTCGTCAACCCTGAGACCAACCAGCGAACTTACAGTTTCTGTTACGCGCCCAAGCTCGCATCTATATGGTCATGTACCTGCTTCAAACCACCAGCTTCACGTCCTAGCGTCACTTGTGGTATGATCCTAGCTGGCGACAAAGAGCAGGAAAGCTTGAAGACGCTTCTCAAGAGCAGGAGCAAATGGCAGCTCAACACCGCAAGCCATGCCCTGTTCCCTGCGTTCCTGTTTGCGTTTATGTTTCACGGAGAAATCGAGATGACGCAGAACAATATGAAGCCGGGCATTCAGCAGATCGAGGCACGGACAGGATATTCTGACTTCAAGACAAAACGAAAACATATCGCAGCCGGCGAGCTGGGCACACTTAGTGCACAGATGAGTGGGTTTGCAGTCCGCTTAGCGAGTACAGAACGAAAAGACAAGACAGTGCAGAAGCTGCTCGGATTTGCTCAGGAACAGTTGCGTTTGGGAGACAGTGCAGCACCTTTGGCAGATGAACTTATGGAGCACCACACCGGTGTTCTCCAGAAGCGACTCGACATGCAGGCTATGGACCGAGAATACACGCTGAAGAGAGTCCAAATCCAAATTGATGTGGTATGTTAGTCGTGAGAATCGGAAGAATAACAAGCTAACGGAATACGATCAGCTGAACAACTTGATATCGGAAAACTACAGCCTATCCAACTCAATCATCTCAATATCCACTCTTCGTGATGCTGCTTCCATGAAGACGTTGGCTTTTGTTACCATGTTCTTCTTGCCAGGCAGTTTTATCTCCGCGCTTTTCTCTACTAACCTATTCGACTGGGACAATACTAAGGGACACGGCATTGGGGTTCCGTCTACGCCGCAGTTCCGGTTATACTGGGCTATCACGATTCCACTGACACTTGTTACGTTTATTCTTTATTTCATATGGGCCGAGTTTTCCAGCTTTGATCGTAGCCAGAGGAGGGAGCGGAAGAGATGGGGGTTTCCCAGAACTGATAGTATGGAAGCCGAGGAGCAAACAAGGTCTGCGTTGCAAGTGCTGAAGGACCAGCGAGAGCGCATGAGCGAGGCATATGCCATGGCCAAGAAAAGACAGTTTGTTTTTGGACGAGGCGAGAAAGACGAACCGATAGAAAGATAATGTGGCATTTGTTTAGTTAGCCTGGAGGGGATGAAGATGGATTATGTTTTTGGAGTTGGCTGATTGGTCGGTTATTTTCAAATGAATCCGGGGACAGCATGGTGTTAAAGATGGTCTAGGTCTAATAATTCATGGGTATTGCTCTAGCACTACGGCATTGTTGAGAGAATAGGGTAAATCTGGAACATGACACACACGGAAAACAGGGAATTGTGCATGTTGATCTAAGAGTCGAGAATTGGCGGGGCGATATTTCTGCACAATTGAATCGAGATCGACTACAAGCGCATGCCAATCCTTGTAATGCTCGCCTTGGAAGGCGCTGTCTAGACTTTTATGGCCTGACTGGTCGAGTTTCTCGGGTCAGCCGAATGGAGATTGGGATGGGATTTCGAATCTCGATCGTTGTGATATCCATCACTTTCCCTCAGTCTCAGTCTCAGTCTCAGTTCCACTTGCGCACGTTGAACTTGCCAATCGCTGTCACAGCGGGGGATAACCTCCGTAGTGAACAAACAGCCAGCAAAACAACAGCCCGCATACCCGTAAGTTATAGGTACTCGGGCTGTCTGCATCTATTGAAGGTCTAGGCCTGGCTCTCTTTCTTTCTACCTCTCTACCTCTCTATCTCGCTCTCTTTACCTACAGACGTACACAAAAGAGACAGCATCTCCTCTTCTTCCCCTCATTCCTAAAGTCTTCCTACAGTTCTCTTTAATTTTACACTTTCATGTATCATCATCCGCGCCCGTTATTTTGAGGCGCTGGGACGATATTGGGAGCTTCATTGGATGCAGACCCGTTACGTTAACGATCGCCAATCAACGTCAGGATTATTTGACAGTGACGCAACTAGTCACATAAGAAGAGTCCGGCGCGACGCAACTTAAAGCTCGAACGAAAGACTCCTTCAAGGTTATTTCAAACCAACGGAACGACAGTACACGAGACGTTCCAAAGGTTCCAACAATGGCTGCTCCTTCAGCACCAGGGACAGTTGTGCCCGCTCAGCTCGGCTTTCTTGCCATCTTCAACCCCACCCTGGGCAACACCGACGAGACCATCGAGGACCAAATTGTCTACTATGCCTCTGTTACCACTCAGGCATCGCAGAACAAGCGTCGACGTACTCGTGGTCAACTCACCCAGAATATGTCACCCGAGGAGCGCAATGAACGTTTGCGACAGATTGGTCTTGCCCAGGGCATGGCCAGCTTCAGTCGCGGTTTTGCGAGCGGTTCATCAGTAGACACTATCGATACTGAAAAGTCAAGAGTTGTGCTTCATGAACTCGAACCTGGATGGTGGATTCTTGCAGTAAGATATACAAACCCTCTCATCCGACACTCTACTTACCAGCATTACTAGAGCATCGACTTGACCAAGCTACCACTCCCTCCTCGGCTCGCTACAAAGAAGAGCGCACCCGCCGAAGAACGATTCGAATACTCTAGCCGCGAGATGAAACCCGCGAGTCTTTTGTTGCGTGATCTCCTGCGGGCCCATAGCATCTTCCTCATGCATCATGACTCTTCACTCAGTGCACTTTTTGTTCGCAACAGGCGAACCAAGTTTATCACAATACTGAGTCGTTACTGGGATCTCTACCTTTCCACATGGAACGTCATGATGCATGGAAACCCGGCCCGCGATATCTTTGGCGGTGTCCCTATCGCATCCTCTGGTGAACTGGGGGTCGGTGTAGGAGAGGAAGATCGCGGCAGTGGCGAGCGAGCAGTACTCGAAGGACTAGTTGGGAACATAGAAGGGCTCGTTGATCTTGTTGTCTCCAAATTCGGTGACTACAACCCCGAGTCACCTCCTCCCAACGACACTTATGGGGATCCTGAACAGTGGCTCGGGACAGGAAGAGAACCAGGTCCTGACGATGGTGCTATTTTCTTAGGAACGGGTGCTATATCCAGAAAATCACTGAGAGATGTGACACACTGGATGGAGGATCTGTATACTTGGGGAAATCACGCTTACGGGATTATCGAGAGTCCAACATCCGTTCGGCGCGCAAAGAGAAAGAGAGCCGGTGATCGCGCATCACAACAAGTTCCCCAAGATCAAGTACAAGCAGCAGCAGCCAGTGAACCCGCCAAGACGCCTACAGAGCAGGCGACCACAGATGATTCTGCTGGCAAAGACCAGCCACAGGAACAAACGCCTGAGGATGGCAGGCTGGATAAAATGGTTAGCTATCTCAAATTGGGATACGGTACTTATTGGTCTTTGCCTGGAGGCGTTGGTGTTAGCGATGACACTTCTCCCAATCAGCCAGAGACCACCAAGCAGGATGACAAGTCTGCTCAAGATACCCCAAAAACCACTCGGCCGAATTTGACAGAGCGCACACCTTCGTATGAGGCGGCTGGCCACTATCTTATTGGGCTCAAGGGTGAAATAGACCAGGAGTACAGCGGAACTGATAGTGCAAGCTCTGACGCTGGTGATGGAGAACACAATTCCCGGACTGTCTTGCGAACCGTCAACATCGAGCTCGAGAGCGAGGCTTTGGATAGACCAGAGGCCATAACAGTGCGTGACTTTGAACACCCTGCCAGTGCTCTTGTTCAATCCCAGGTGGTTGGGAACATGATACCTGGCTACGATTCACACGACCTCAACAAGGCCATGAAACTGCGCGTTGTTGTCTATGTCAACCGGCCGTTTATGTTCACATTTTTGTTCAACCTGCGAACAGATTCCCTCGCCATGGATTCTCTATATCGCTCCCTGCATCATCAACTGGCTCCTCTCCGCAAACCTCTCATCCTCTCAACAAGGTATCGTCCCGAACGACCTGGTCTCGACAATGGCTCTAGCAGCAACAGCTTGACCAACAGTATCTATGATCTCGTCTGGGACCCTGTCTCATTAACCGTCCACACGTCTATACCTAACATTCCCGAGTCTTATGATGATTCGGAAACTTGGACCCGTTCTGATGCCCTCAGCACTCATCTTCACCTTGTGAATCTCTATGTCGGTACTCGGTCCCGTTCAACTGCCCTTGAGCGCACTGAAAAGTCCAGTCGGGGATGGTGGATCGTCTGGACACGCTTGCTTGACCGCCTGGAGGATGCTACCACAAATAGCACCCTCTCAACCATTCAAGAAGGCGGTGCTGATGCAGATACGGAAGACGACGCCGCTCCCGAAGATGAGGAGAGAAAGTATTCTGGCCCTGATTCGCGCCACCCGGATGTTGCCAAGGAAATATTCCTCATCCGCCGTGCAAGTGACCACGTCGGCTTCCGTACTGATACCACCGAGGGTGCAGGCAAACTCGCTCAAGGCATCGGTGTTGACACACGCCGCTATGTAGAGGAGTTGCTGAACCTGCTATAATGGCTTGAGAGGACACACTACATGCCGCTAATTTCATGACTTAAAGACTAGGAGTTACCGATGGGATCTGTGCTATTGCTTGTGCTTTGATCGTCCCTTTTGACAGGGGAATTGGGGAAATACGTGAACGCTAAAATGCTGCTGTACCATAGATGGACATGCAATATCACCACGCGCGGGTTTTGCGAGGAGTTGCCGAGTCTGCCAAGGCTACCTATTATTTGTATCCGTATCCATAGTTCGTATTCAAAACGCCGTTGTCAGGCACAGAATTATCGACTAACCGTATCTACCCTTCCTTACAACCACTTGCTCCTTTTTTTAGGATCACGATGCCTCGTCCTACGTTATATGTCTTTCACTTATTGATTGGGCTGTCCCCTTGAATTGGCGTTTGCAATAGTCCTAGCTGAAAGGGAGTGGCTTTTGTTAAACTGCTTCGAAACCCAGCCTCTTACCCCTGGAAACCTGTCCGTGTCGCTAGCTAATCGCTCTGTCCCATGTAATAGGCCGTCATAAGGGCCCTTGCTTTATTGACAAAAGATGTCATTTTATTGTCCGAGGGATATTCATTAAGAGCTTCAAGGTCTCCGTTTTCGTTGGCTGGCTCGTTAATTGACCCAAGTTTCACCTTCTGGATAAGGCTCATTTAAAGTCGACGCCGCAATGGGGACGTTACATGGGTATACTCTGTAGTGACGACGTGATTCAGCAGCCAACAACCAGGATTCTAAATTAAACATTCGCTTCCTTCATTTGTCTCTAAGATTAGACAGCAAGCTCGGATAATGCGACATCACGACATGTGGGGGAGCAATTTAAAACGCCAAGTAATGTATCCAAAAAGTGAAAGGCCCTGTTCAAGGGTTTCATCATAGTTTTGTTTGTCTATCCGAACGGCATATCAAAATTTATGTACAATAGAAGTCAACGAATGTCAACCGTGGCTGAGTCCGCCTCAAGAAACCAAAAAACACCCCATCCAGAATCTCCGGGTCAAAGACCCTTTTTTGTTGTAGTACACCCCAGCGCCTTCTAGGGGGTGTTGAGAGATTCCCGCTTCATGAAAATAACAAGTCGTAAGAAAAGGGTATCCTTCGTAGTGTTTTCATGATCCTAGAAATCATGGCATGCTTGTCATAGCGCTTAGTTGAACCACCACTCGACCTCAGTGCGGCCAGAGTCGAGGCTGCCCCAGATCTCCATGTAGACCTTGCGGCTGACATCGATATCGTTCATGGCACAGCCCATACACTTGTCAGCGACGGTAGCCTGGGCAGTCTTGCCGTTGGCCTTGATGGTGATAGTCTTGCCACACATGGGGTTGTCGTTGGATGAGGGGCCCATCAGAAGGTGAGAGAGAGCGACAATGTTGATAGAGTCGTCCTTGCCAGAGTCATCCTCACCACAAGCACCTTGGCCAATGTCGTAGTAAGTGAACTCTCCGGACTTGGCAGAAGAGCCGCCGCCAGATGCGGGCTTAGCAACCTTCTCCTGCTGGACGGGGGCCTTGACGACGGGGGCCTCGACCTCAGGCTCGGCCTCAACAGTGGGTTCAGGCTCGGGCTCCTTCTTGGGGGCCTTGACAACGGGAGCCTTGATGATGGGCTTGGGAGCAGGAGCCTGGGTGGTCTCAACGGGAGCAGGGGCCTCGGTGGTAGGCTCGGGAGCAACCTCAGCCTCAGTAGTGGGCTCAGGAGGAGGAGGAGGGGGAGTGTAGACGCTGGTAACCATGGTGGTGGTAGGAGCGGGAGGAGGAGCAGGCTTCTTCTCCTTCTTGGGAGCAACAGTAGTAGGCTCAGCCTCGGGGGTCTCCTCTACAGCGGGAGCAGAGGTGGCCTCCTCAGGACGGACCCAGACGGTGGTGGTGGCATCGACCATCTTGGTAACGTACTGGACCTCAGTAACCCACTCAACCTCGGTGACGACATCACGCTTGTCGTTCTGGTGGTGACGGCGGTGGTGGACTCCGTGAGGGCTGCCGTGGGGCTGGGCAACGGCCGCAGCGGCGAGGAAAGCAGAAGCAAGAGTGAAAGACTTCATTTTGTTTATTTGTTTTGTTTCGAGTTCTGTTTGTCAACCAAGGAGTGGTTGTAACTGTGGTACGTCTGTTGTGTAGACGGTTGGGTATCTCAACGCGATTGGTTAAGGAAGGCTAGGAGAGATTCTTTTCCACAGGAATGAATCTGCTCAAAAAGATAGCTGAATAAATTGACTTTGTACGTCTTGTGAGGGAGTGTGTGCGTTGAGAGAGAGAGTCCGGCTCAGTGCTCAGTGGGAAGGAATGATGTTTGAACTCGACGAGATCTTGTGTGAAGGAAACGAAACAAGGGGAGGAATTGGGCCTTCTTTTAATACCTGCCACGCCTCGCCGTAAAAGGCAGGGCCGGATTGCCATGCTAGTTCTTAGAAGACTTGGCTTTAGACTAGCAGCCTGTACCTTGCACTTAGCCAGGTACCCAGACTAGAGGTGTGCCAGCCTTTACCAACGATGCATGCATCCGCAAGCAACCAACCACGAGTGAGTCCAGGGTACCTCAATATCAGCAACACCAGTCCAGACGGCGTCGTACCGGATTCATCCCCGGTAAGGTACCATAGCAGCAGCTGAGAAAGATCCGCTTTTGGGGGGCCCCGGCCACGCGTGGTTTTTTTCCTTCCTCTTCCAAAGTGCCAAAGAGAAACCCACAGCCCACACACTCTGGAGGATTTGCCCACCTAGCCACCCACTCAATTCCAAGCCAGCAGGCTAGCCGGCCATCCTCACAGTGCCCCTTGTCTTTCAATTTTCTCGTGCCTGGTCTTGTTCCGAAGTGGTGGGCGGATACGAAACGGGCCAGCAGCACGGACGTGGCAACCTGCCAGCACTCAGACTCTGCCATTAGGATCTGCCGGAGCCAGCCTACCAGCCATAAAACAGTTCCCTGAACCATGCAACCAGACTGCCCTAACAGCTACGTAAGAAAAAGCCATACGCTACACGGTAAAACAGAGGGAGGCCTGCGGAGAGGGCAAGGGGTAGTGACAATTGAGCTTTGTCGCTCATCAGGGGTGCTGTGGCACCTCCAAGGGGCATTCTATCGTATAGTGATGCTGACTTTATTACCAGCCTGCCGACAAACCAGCCAGCCAACTTCTGCCGTCCAAGCCTATTTCCAGTCGGTTACTGCTGCATTGCATCTGTGAACATGTTGAATGGATGACGACTCAGTCGAGCATATAAAACTGAGCCGCGCGTCAACTCTGTACAGTGCAGCGAACATGGTGCTTTTATGGTATGCAGACTTCTAGAGTCATGTTGTCGAAACATCAAGTGCCAACTTTGTTTTCGTGGCCCTCACAGCCTCTGCGGACTTGGTGGTTCGACTCAAGGCATGTTTACTCACAGGGCTGTCGCGATTGGTCAACCTGCAAGGGGCCGTACTGTTCGTCAGCTTCCGAGTGAGATCTTGTCAGGCTAACGAGAGGCAACCAATGGCAGTGTCGAGGTGCCTGGGGCATGACGGGAGTCCTGCAGAGCGTGAAAACAAGGAGTCAGCATCTTGGTAGTTAACAGTGACACTTGTTGAAAGGATCGATGTCTGAGTTGTCACCTCGGTTGGCGCCCTGTGTCTGGCCGAAACGCAGAGGCTTAAAAGAGGCTTTAGAACACTCATTAACAACCAGACGAGTCAACGTGCATCAAGGAGGTGTGGAGGCAGCTATACGCCAAGTTGAAACGAGACCCGTTTCTTCCCAGGTTCAGGAGAACGGTAAGCTTGAGTGCCACTTCATCCACTAATAAACCACTCAACGGTTCGTGGCTTGCAGCAGCGGAAGCAGTAAGAAAGAATACCTGGTAGCAGTAAAAAGAAACACCAAAAAACCCATGGTGTGAGGGAAAAACTCTTCTTTGTCGCCTTCTCTCGTTGGTCCTTCGGCATAATGTTTGGCGCCAATGCATGCGTGACGTGAACACTTCGCGACTCAGGCGTCAACTTCTTTCTTCTCTTTGCTTCGTTGTCTCCGATAACATATTTTCATTGCTAGTGTGATGTGATGCAAAGTATTGCGGTGTGCTTGAAAATTTCCCGCGGTCATAAATCCCTAGCCCGCCTCTACAAGCGCTCTGTTCGCTCTGTTCGCTCTGTTCGCTCCTTGTTTGCATTTGCTTCTTGACAAAGCAAAACCGGTCAAGCCGGCCACAGTGTGTTTTGTCTAACAAAGACCATAGGTTAGGTAGAGGCAGGTCCCGCAAAGAATAGGCAGACCGAGTGAGCACTCTGCATCTCTTACAGTCTTTCATAGTTCTCAACCTCGACCTCGGTGAAATAATAGTCAACTTATGGGGAACCCATGTAGCTTTCCCACATGTCACCCCCAACTCAAATATAAGCAACTGCCTCTGAAAGGCAGATGGCTTGAGATGTCGAGGAACCCCAGCACCGCTTCCTCATAGTCTTCTTGTAGCATTGTCGTCTCATTTCAAGGGAACCAATCGGGTTTGCATATTAGGGCTCAACATGTGCGGACAGTATCTAAGTGCATGCCAACAAAGCATCATGCTGTCAGAACAAAGCACTCTTTGACACACCATTATCATTCAACAGATTGAGGTTCACTTTGCCTCTTGGTGGCTTTGGTTTGACTTGGGCGGCTGGTAAACGAGAAAAGAAAAAGACCCTGGCGCTGAAAAACGGGCCGGTCCTCATCGAAGATCTCTTCCACCTTGAAGGCTTTCTTCGCCATCTTGACAAAGTTCATATCAGCTCGTCTCCTCTTCTTGAAACAGAAATACACAACTGCGTTGGGGTTAAGTTCTAGTAAAGCCTTGAGTGTAGACATCAAGAGCGGAAATGCTGGTTCGAAGTAGACGCATTCACCAGCCAGGATCACATCTGGTTTTTGCTCCAATACAGCTGCTGGCAAATCCTCTCCCCTACACAGTCAGGCGCATTGTCAGCAAGTCGATCCTCCATTCCCTGTTTCCATCGAATAGGAAGTCATGCATAACAACATATTGGGTAATACGCACCAGTTGAGCACCATGGCTTTCGCCTTATCTTGTAAGTTGTTTAGCTCGATGTTATGCTGCATCAGCTCGTGCATTTCCAGCTGGTCTGTCACCAACAGCGGATTTCGAAGTGAGCATTCCAGGGCGATGGCAAGCCCTATGAGACCGCCTCCAGCTCCGAGTTCCAATCTGTGACCAACGAGTCAGCAAGTTCGCTCTGTCATTGGTGATACTTATGCGCTTTCTGTGCAAGTAGAAACAAAGGCTCTTTGATACAAGTCACGTGTGTGCGACATGTTGGAGAGTAAAGTTAAAACCCACATTTGAGCATCAACCAGTCGGTCTTTGTGGTAGCGCAGCATATGCTTGCCGAGAAGCATTCCTGCTGGCCACGTCTGACCACCACAACCAGACCGGACATCTTCGTGCACCTTGAGTGGTTTGGAAAGAACGCCGTCGAAATCAACATCCGCAACACCACTGGCCTTGGAGGATGGCAATGGAGCGATATCCTCGCTGATGGTGACAGGGTCCATCAAGGGAGATGATGGTGGACTACTCATGATGGAGGTCTTTTGTTGCCTTCTGCTTGAGTTTTTGGGTGGTGGGCAGGAGTAAAATTGATGGTATACAGTATTTGGTGTTATCACGACTCGCACTTCCTCACAGGCTAAGTAAGGGAGGGGTGGTTCTTGAGGGATGTAGTAGAGCGTGAGAAGTGCTGCCCTGAAAATGAGTTGAGGTGATTGAAGTCGGGTGGAAGTGAAAATGGAAGGAGTAACGAGCAACGAGTAACGAGTAACGTCCTATGGATGGCTTCGCTCCTGCCCTCTGCCCTTATTGAAAGCACTTGCCTGCTTAACTTTACCTTACCTTCCTTACCTTCCTTACCTTTCTGCCCACTTGCGCCTGCCTTGCCTGCTAACCTAGATTGAGACAGGCTTCCATTAACTTTCTATCATCCTCTTTTATTCACCATCTTCCACCTATTGTATCACTTCCTATTTGGCCACTCCTCTTTTACTCCTCTTCAACTTGGGCCGATTACTCGTGTGTCTGTGTTTTTCACTTGTATGCGGGTGCGATCCAGACTCAAATGGACCCGACCCTTTTTAATTAATTAATTTTTTTTTTACTGCCGTTGATCAAAGTGCGCCTTATTCTCCGTTTCGAAGAGTCATTGTGACATTCGGGCGATTGGCCCGTTGAACTACATATGTGGGTTACAGTGACAACTAAGTCGGACAGAATACTAAGCAATCGTGACCATATCTCGATAAGGGCTCCTCCACACAGTGGTTACCTATCCTGCCCTTGCGCGAATAGGACCGACCTGCTATTGGTTCACACCTACCCTTCATTCAAGTGAGTGCGCTGGGCAGAAGAATATTGAGTAGTTCTCGACTATCTCAAGCCCATAGACAAATCATTGGAGATCAACGCCCTTGTTGGATTTGCATTGGATTCAAGGGACCATGGACAACTTTATAGACAATATATGTGCTTACAGTAACACCACCATTACCAATTATTGGCTCTCCCTCTCCGACTATTAGACCTCGATGGGCATTTAGATATACCATCCCTCAAGATGACCCTGTTGAATGAATTGTGATAGGCCGAGTGGCCTCAAATGTTTCACCCATGCCTCTATGTGCAGGCCTTACAAAGGAATGCGTTCACAGCTTTACCAGCCTGGGACAGGAACACTGCTACTATTCTTATGACGTTCGCCACATGTCGATGTCTCTTCTTCACGAATAGCTTCAAGCTGAGACATCTTGCCTCTTCTTGCAATGGATAATCAGGAATAGTTCCCTTGTTTGACTAACACCACCAATTTTCTCCCGTGACCCAGAATAGTCCAGTGGGAAAGCTATACAGGAATGAAGGGTGCAGTATTACTTGAATTCAAGTCTTCATTCTACCAGCCATCAAAATGTCACTAACAATATGCCTTCGCGCGACTGATCAATGTCCCGGCCTTCCTGATTCCTCCTCTTCTTCTCTCATCCTTCCGCCCATATCCAGCACGTCTCTTTTCTCATGCATGGCGTTTCATACTGACCGTATTCATGATTCGGCACTGAAAGGTGCATTGTCATGTCACGATGGTTTTCACAATTGCTATGCTTCTTCTTAGCATTGTTCGCTTTACAACCTCTCAGCCGACGATTAACTACCCAATCAATTCCCAGTTACCTCCAGTAGCTCGAGTGGACGAGCCTTTCTCTTACATCTTTTCCAAATTTACGTTTCGCTCAGACTCCAATATTTTATACTCACTCGGCAATGCGCCAGAATGGCTCTCCATCGACAGCGAGCGTCGTCGACTTTACGGTATACCAACCAACGACACCATTCCGAGCGGTGATGTGGTGGGCCAAACGATTGAAGTAATTGCCAAAGATGATTCCGGTTCGACGACTCTCAGCTCAACCCTAGTCATCTCGAGGAACAAAAGCCCGTCTATCAGAATACCACTGTTAGAGCAGATCGAGGGTTTTGGCGATTACTCACCCCCATCATCACTGACATCGTATCCTTCCACCGACATCAGCTTCGCTTTTGACTCTGAAACGTTTGACCATCAGCCCAATATGATCAACTACTATGCAACGTCGGGTGATGGAAGTCCCCTGCCGGCCTGGATGAGGTTTGATGCCAATTCCTTAACATTCAGCGGACAAACTCCTTCTCTCGAGTCACTTATACAACCTCCTCAAACCTTTGACTTCGAACTTGTTGCATCGGATATTGTGGGGTTCTCGGCAGTGTCAGTTGCATTCTCCGTTGTTGTGGGTAGGCATAGACTCAGCTCGGACGACCCGATCATCTCTATGAACACCACACGAGGAAGGAAGCTTGTGTATCGTGGACTAGCGGACAATATAAAACTCGACAACAAATCAGTTGATACAGAAAATATTGAGATCTCAACAGATGGTTTACCTAAATGGTTGTCTCTAGATGAGAATACGTGGGACATTGAGGGCACGCCAGGGAAAAGCGACCATTCAACCAATTTCACCATTACATTGCACGATCCGTACCAAGACACACTCAACATATACGCCACTGTCAATGTTTCCACCGCCCTGTTTCGTTCAACTTTCGACGGCATCGAGATTGAGGCTGGGCAAGATGTCAACATTGACCTGGAGCCTTATTTTTGGGATCCAGAAGATATCGATATTGACATTTCGATTACACCGAACAAAGACTGGCTGAAGCTCAACGGGTTCAATATCACTGGCAAAGCCCCTGTGTCTGCGTCACAAGATTTCAGAATTTCCGTAACAGCCTCATCGAAGACCTCTGATGATTCAGAGACGGAAATTCTGGAAGTGAACATTCTGCAATTTGAACCTACATCCTCATCAACAACTGGATCGCGTACTTCTTCAACATCCTCGAGCACGTCTACATCCGTTGCTCCCTCTGAGACTTCTTCCGGCCCTGGTGTACAGCTGGCAGATTCTGATGGAGGACTGACAACAGGTACTCTCCTCCTCGCAATTCTTCTCCCTCTTTTGGTTGTGGTGTTTCTCTCCATGCTTCTCGTCTGTTGCCTACTCCGTCGCCGCCGAAAACAACAGACTTATCTTTCCTCCAAATTCCGCAACAAAATCTCAGGGCCCGTCCTTGAAAGCCTTCGCGTGAATGGGGGCGCAGCTTCCATGCAGGAAACCAACAAGGTTTCGAGTATAGTAGGCGCAGGGCAACAACCACGCCGGCAATTGCGCACTCAGCATTCCGAGGTAGACTCAGAAACTCTGGTCATGACATCTCCAACACTGGGGTTCATGGTGACGCCTCAGGTTCCTCCAATGTTCGTTGCAGAAGACTCGAATACCAGTTTCTCCCGGTCCAACAGCACGTCGAATAGTGAGGATGGCAGACGATCGTGGGTAACAGTTGAAGGACCCGCAATGGCAGCAGGACGGCAAAGCCGTACATCATTCAGGAGCCAACGGACAAACTCGGGTCTATCAGAGTCAACTCATCAGTTAATACCGCCGCCGGTGCTTTTATCCGACGCACGACCACGATCGTTCAGGAGAGATGTCGATCCAACAGTCCCGTCTCTCAATGGCTATCCCAGCATCCATTCGCAAAGAGCAGTCTTTCAGCAGGGTTCTGAATACTACACAAGTGCCAATGACAGCTCTTTGGCATTTGCATCGTCCCACCAGTCGAGCCCGAGGCTTGTGACTGGTGGGTTCTCGGCACATGCACCAGGTTCAAGATTCAATGCTTCAACCGCCGATGGTGAAGGCCCATCAATAGAGGCCGCTCAGAGTATGCCGGTGCTAAGAAGACCGGAATTAGTGCGTCTATCAAGCCAACAGCTTCTTGGTGAAAGCAGTCGACCAAGCAGCAGAGCGTGGTACGACTTGGATATCCCAAGAGGGCTCTTTGCGGACCCCTCGTTTGGATCAAGGGAGAATTGGCGAGTGTATGATGCACAAGGCAACACGACAAACATGTCATATCATCAGCTTGTGGATGAATCACCATTTCATCCCCTTCGACCAAGCACAGCAATGAGCTCAACCCGCGACGGTGCACAGCCTGGACAGCGGGCAAGTTCAGAACTGATATCTCCAAGTCAATGGGGTGATGGACCGAATAGCATCAGGGATTCGTTGGCATCGCTACGACAAGGCTTGGGCCATTCTATGAGCAAGATGTCTCGTTTGAGCGTCGACCCGCTTGTTGTTCCTGGAAGTCGGGATACCGGACAAGGTGGAGGCTCATCAACGACTTGGAAGCGAGAAGATTCGGGGAGGAAGTCAGATGGGGGGAGCTATGCCTTCCTTTGAGCAAGTGGATAAATCGTTATTTTGGGGATAAATGAAAAGCATCAGATACCCAGCGCTTATTGCTTTTACATCGATAGATAAAGTGGGAGGCGTTTTCTTAGATAATCATTTTTGGAGGAGGATTAATGTTGTAATTGTTCATATACAATAGAGTGCCAGCCAATTAGTTACCTGGCTGCGTTAACATTACTTTTGGTAATACATTTGACAAACACGAGAATTAGTAGATTACATGTTCCTCTCAATTACCGAGAGAATCCAGCCTTGTGTAACATGGGACGAACTAGAAGAACTGAGTTGCATGATGTTGTGTTGTAAAGAAACGAATTGGCTCTACTGTAGTCTATAGGGTAAACAGAGTCCAAGTGGACCTGTTTCAATGCTTCAAGTGCTGGGAGCGTCTGTTGACTATCCAGTATCTAGGTAGGCATGCATTTGTTTACTTTTTATGAGTTGTCTCATAGTAGACTCCTCTGTCTTGCTGGCTTTATCTGAGAGTTCATCTAAACTGCATAAGTTCAGTTAGACTTCTGAGTGTATAGTTGTTCATGGCAGGACATGCATCGTAGGCCTCCATCGGGTCAGTGGATGCTGGGATGCTGGGTACATGTTATCCAACAGCCACAACCGCAGCCACAGTTTTGTTTCTGTTTCTGTTTTATCTAAAGCACGCACGGATGGGGGATGGACTTATTAGAGACGGACCGGACCGTCATTGCAATGGCACTCACGCGACCTGACCTGACTGGGACCTGAGGTTTTTGTGTAGTATCGGGCAAATCACTCAACTCCTAGGGCAAGCAGGCAGGCAGTGTGGCACGGTAACGAGATCAAACCTAACCCAACAGCACGCGGCTAGAGGTGGCAATAAATGATAAGTGATTTTTTCACGCGTGACGACGAAAAAAAAAAAGAAAGCAGTCAGAGTGGCCGCTTTTTAGGCGCCAGCCGCTGAGTTTTTTCTCTTTGAGTTGTGGGTAAAACTGAAAAGATACAGCTCAATTTGCATCGAGTGTCACTGGAGTGATGGTTTAGTGCCGTCATAGCCTCTGACGTGAGGTCATGGACGGTATCACCCCAAATTGAACAATACCTACGTCGTTGCCAGTGGCATTCTCATTCCTTTGGATGGTTACAGGGGTCAGACATCTGAAGGATGATGTGCGAGAAATGGTGCCTATATTTGCCCCTGCCTTGGATCAGAACGCTGCTAGGACCAAAGTAGCCGGCACTCTCTGATAAACAAGACATGATGTTCAAAACACCGTGATTGGCACATATCAATTAATTGCTATCATCTGAGTTCCAAAAGGTTCAGTGATAGTTTAGTAGAGATTGATTAGTTATTGAGTCTTGTCAGAAAATCGAGGTTTATGCTTTTAATCCGTGATTGGATACATCGTGCTGAACAGCTCCGCTTTTTAGGTAGCTGCGACGACTTCAGTGCTCAAAGGGTAGGTTCACTGTTAGGTTGGTAACTGCCTAGAGACGTTGCAAGGTCGAGGACAAACACCACTAAAGTTTAGCAGGCTTACAGCTAGCTATAGCACTAGTACCCCGCCGTAAGCAGCTGGAGACTCGGGGCAGCTCCCACCACCACATCTAGACTCTCGCACGCCGAAATCTCCCACTTCCGTTCTCCATCAACAGACAAGCAACGTGAATCCACTTCGACCACGCTCCCCCTGGTGCCGAGATCGTCTCCGATTCATATTTCTGTCTACCTGAACTCTACTCTACTCTGCTTGTTATTGCATTCCATTTTCACCTACTCATCTTTGATATTGTAAACTTTTTACTCAAAAACCCTCTGTCGAGATCTTATCTCGTCATCTTCCCCCCTCTCCAGCTATCGACCCTCTTCCCCCCACCAACCCCTCGTCGGTCGATCTCTCTCCTCTCCTCTCATCTCTCTCATCCGCTTGAACGCTCGCTCGCTCTCGTCTTGTCTCGTCCCAGCAACAATAGGCTTTCTTTCGATCGAACCAGCCACAACAAATTTACAACCATGGGTCAGACACTGTCAGAGCCCGTTGTCGAGAAGGTGCGTTTTTGTGCCTCAATTTTTCCCGCGCTCCATCCCCGTGTCTTCTTACTCTGTTCTTGGCCATCGAAATTGATACTCCGACCTGGCGCGAGAGGGGCATTGTTTGCTCAGTCATGAGCCCCTCACGCGGCGCTGGATCTCATTCCGGATCTACGCAATATCGTTCTCCAAGCCCATCAGCCGCGCTTCTATCGCCAGCCTCGCCGGGCGCAGGAATCGATTACCAGATGCCTCAGTTCCCGCTTCATTTCCCGTACTTCTGACTGCAATTTTGCCGCGCCACTGTTTCTATCCTGTTCTCCGATATTTCCGCATGGCATGTCGTAAGATCTCGTTATACTGACGATTCTTTCTTTTCCTAGACTTCGGAGAAGGGTGAGGATGAGCGTCTCATCTACGGTGTATCGGCTATGCAGGGCTGGCGTATCAGCATGGAGGATGCCCACACTACAGTCCTCGACCTCGACACGGCCAAAACTCACGAAAGCAAGCTGTCCTTCTTTGGTGTCTTTGACGGCCACGGTGGTGACAAGGTGGCGTTGTTTACTGGACAAAACATTCACAACATTATCTTCAAGCAGGATACTTTTAAGTCGGGCGACTATGCCCAGGGATTGAAGGACGGTTTCCTTGCGACAGACCGCGCTATTCTCAACGGTATGCGCCAACCTCCGCCCCTACTCAGTGCTCGATCATGATCAATTTGACTCTGTGTCACTGGAGTCACAAACGCTAACGAGTTATGCTTCACTGACGTCAGACCCCAAGTACGAAGAAGAAGTTTCTGGCTGCACAGCCTGTGTCAGCTTGATTGCTGGCAACAAACTCTATGTTGTCAGTTCGCCCATCGACTCGTTTTGCCCATGTTGGCACCGCCCTAATCTAATTGATGGAGGGGCATGAGATATTTCGACATGAAGCTGACTTGAGGACACAGGCCAACGCTGGTGATTCGAGAGGTGTACTTGGTATCAAGGGCCGTGCCAAGCCTTTGTCACAGGACCACAAGCCCCAACTCGAGAGTCAGTTATATTATTCACGAAAGCCGGCGCTCCGGCGCGAGCCGAACGACAATACTGACATCTCACACCAGACGAGAAGAACCGAATTACAGCCGCCGGTGGTTTCGTCGACTTTGGCCGAGTGAACGGCAACCTTGCACTCTCACGAGCTATTGGTGACTTTGAATTCAAGAAGAGCGCTGAACTATCTCCCGAGAACCAGATTGTCACTGCCTACCCCGATGTAGAGCAACATGATCTCACAGACGAGGACGAGTTCCTTGTCCTTGCTTGCGACGGTAAGAAAAATCAACTCGGGTGGTAAAAGAATAACGATACTCACTAGCGTAGGTATCTGGGATTGCCAATCTTCCCAAGCCGTTGTCGAGTTCGTTCGACGAGGCATCGCTGCCAAGCAGGAACTCGAAAAGATTTGCGAGAACATGATGGACAACTGCCTGGCCTCCAACTCTGAGACCGGTGGTGTCGGCTGCGACAACATGACCATGTGCATCATTGGCTTCCTCAACGGAAAGTCCAAGGATGAGTGGTACGAGGAGATCGCCCGCCGAGTCGCTAACGGCGATGGCCCATGTGCTCCCCCTGAGTACGGTACGAACGATCCCAATTCAAATTGTAAAGTCGAGACAAAGACTGACATGATCTCTCTACAGCCGAATTCCGAGGACCTGGTGTCCACCACAATTTCGAGGATAGCGACAGTGGTTATGAGATGGATCCTGAAAACAAGGGACGAAGTTTTGGAGTTGGTGGGTACCGAGGCCGGATCATTTTCCTCGGCGATGGCACTGAGGTTCTTACGGATTCAGATGATACAGAGATGTTCGACAACGCCGACGAAGACAAAGACCTCGCCAGCCAGGTCTCCAAGAACCCGACGTCCGCCGAGAAGGACACCGCTCCTGTAACCGCCCCCGGTGCGGCCGAGAACGCTTCCGCCGACACGAAATCCGCCGATTCCGCCAAGGACGCAAAGACCGAAGTGAAGAAGGAGTCCGCCCCCGAGGTGAAGAAGGAATAGGTTGTTATCTAGGTATACGGGGCTAGGATCCGAATTCAGCCCAGGCGTCTGTCACTCTGCACCCCCGATCATGTTTCTCGGACCTCAATATAGGAAAGTTCAAGGGCAAGAACAAGGTGTCAATTGTGCGGGAGGAAGGGTGTTGTTGGTACTCTCATGTCAGGTCTTGCATCTTAACTTGTCGGTGTATTGGTGTCAAATCTGGATCGTGCGTTCTTCGTCGACCTGACCAGGCGCATAACAAGAATTGTGAAACTTGGGGAGGATGTTATGGCAGAGCGGGAGGTGGGATATAAGCAAGCAAGAAAGAAAGAAAGAAGAGCGAGAGAAGCCCTTTTTGATGTTTTACGCATGGGATTCCCATTTTCTTCACGTCGTCCATCTGCTTATGAGATCATCGTTCTCATTCTGATACTCCGTTGGAACACCAGCTTTCCTTCGTCCACAGCACAGGGAAAATATGCTTTAGTGCGGTTGGATCGTCTTAGAGGGTGTTATGAGGCAGTGTAGCATATACAGGAGACTAACTGACGCTTCATTTGTTCTTAACCTAAATGATCTGGGGGGTTTGTGTGTCAGGCGAGTTGTTCTGACGTGGTACTCGCGGTAGGTCTTTTCCCCTCTCTAACAAGGTTCTCACGTAAACAGCAAGTGATGGAGGATGCATGCCGATATAACTAAGTGAGTCATGCCCCAGGTTTAAGTCTTCCCAGTTGTATGTAATGATTTGTTTTTATTTTGTCAAGTGCCCATGCGCCATGGCCTCCAAAATGCTTATTTGCTGTTGTACATGATATGCTCGCTGCTGTTCCTGTGTGTTTTGACAAAGTCAAGTGTGACGAGTTATATCCTAGAAGTAGAAGTGATGTACATATAGTTGATACAGGCGCTGTATGTATGCGAGAGTGGGATGTCCCTGTACTCTGCAGTAAAGATAATTGGTGAAAGTTATGTCTTGTTCTTCTCACCATCTTCCGCGACTTTCGAATCGACCTCTTCCAAATTCGTCTTCGGGGAAGATTCTGCATCTTGGGCACCTGAAAGGCCTTCTTGTTCATCGCCTCCACGCTCAAGGTCCGCTTCTTGACCTTCCGGTAGTGTTTCGAGATCAGGCCAACTGTCAGGCTCATCTGAGTCATTGTTTTGATTTACATCTTCTGACTCTACCCCAGACGCTCTCCAGTTCTCAACCATGCGTGCAGGGTCAAAACGACCCTTGAGACGCACATTGATATTGCCTGGCTGCCCGTCCCCCCTGCGAAGCTTGACGATGAGGTCCTGCACTTGGATCGACTGGCCGCTGGCGATCTGGGCATGCATAGGCTGATCGTTGGAGCGATAGGCGAGTTCGAGGGAACGCTCGAGAGGTTTGGCTGGCACGTAGCCTGCCCATTTATCTAAAATGACACGCTCGACGCGGGACATGACGGACCGTACATTGGAAATCTTCCTGTAATGGAGCTCAGGGATAGCCTGCCTGGGAAAGATGCCCGGCTGGTGCTGCACCTTTTTCCAAAATTGATCGGGGTGTGTGCGAAGAAGAATCTTACTGAGTATCTGCCGCGAAGCTTTCTTGAGCTTGCGGTGAAGGACTCCGTAGAAGTAGACGGTTCCGAGGGCATGTGGTGAGCGTGTCTGGATGGCGAGAGACATGAGGCCAGCGTATGTTTCCTGATCAGGCTCGCAGCCCGCCTCCTTGAATAGGCTCAGCGCCCAGAAAGCGGTATCCCAATCTCGTGTCAAAGCGGCATGTCTGATAAAGATGTTGATAGTTTTCAACTCAAGTCGTTGGCCTGAGTTGACGTGTATATCTATCAAAGTCTTGCAATCTTTAATTCGAGGATCTTCTGGACGGTGAAAGCGGAGAAACTCCGTGATGATGCCGTTGAGACCATCAATGGCTAGCCAGTTCTTAAGGTAACGCTCATTCTGCTCGGCCAAAAAGGTCTTTAAAGGAGTTCCAGCCTTCAGGGCAGCGTATGCATCCATGGGAGCCATGACATCGGCAATGCCACGACGTGTAGCTACATGATTGAACATCCCTAGCTGGTACATGGCAACAATAACCTGCCTCCGTTCATCCTCTCCCTTGACAAGTTGAAGGAAGAGCAACCATGTCCGGATATTGGGGTGATGGTATCGGGCCTCCATTCTTCGAAGGAACCCGTAGAAGAAGCCAATATCACGCTTGTGAACGTAGCCCTCGAGCATAATGTTGTAGATATCGGTGTCCATGGGCGTACCCCATTCCTCACCCAACTGCACAAGGTGACTAGCCGAGGCACGATGACCGCCTCGGAAGGCCATCATAGATATAGCCATCTTCAGAACAGGGACTGTAATGAACGGTCTGGCTGTGGGGTCTTGGAAAGCATCGATAATGAGTTTGATCCTGATACCATCGGTGTCAATGAATCTTCCATTTGTCCGCCGCTCGCCATAAAAGGGGATTGCCAGGTGTGAAGGTATTTTCCCGTAACATAACGTAGCGACGTATTGCTCAAAATTGTCGTGTGTCCATTCCGCAGGCCGTGGAATCTTTTCATACGGCACCGTAATAAAGTGCTGCTGATACTCCTTGTGCACCCAAATTTCATCGGAGTGATCTTCAGGAAGTGAGGCGCCTCCATTTGGTGCATTCTGAATAGTTGGCCACAACTGCCTCGTCTTGTAATCCGATGTCGCAACTTCGCCCAATTCGTATATTTCAGCTTCTTTACAGTGCCGAACAATTTCGTCAGCCACCTTGACCAGGATCTTGCTCTGTCCACGCAGCACAATCGCAGAAGGATTCCTATCCACTGCTGATCGTAGCTTTCGAAGAACACCCGTCGCAGAGTCGACATATTCCAGATTCTGGTTGTTGACCTCGATGTCCCATGATTTCGGCAGGACGATTCTCACGGCTGACATGTTGGCCCTCTCATCCCATCGAGGGGTTATACGCTTCATGAGGTTGAAGCACTCTGTCCAGTCCCGAATCTTCTTGTTGAAGTGACTCCAAACAATACTAAGACCGGCTTGGCGTCGTTTGTCTCGCATATGCTCCTCCAAACTCGCCTTTGTCGCCGATTCGTTCGGGTACTGAAGAGGTTTTGCGATGAGAGGTTTGAAGGCTCTCATGGCATCCTTGTCTTCTGCCAGCTTTGGTGCATCGATTTTAAAGGCATCTTTAAAGACTCGGTTTCGAGAATCGGGAGGATTGTCGAGCTTGGCGATGACTTGTTCGGGCTGCTTCTTGCTCACTTCTATGCTCATATGAGGTCGATTGGATACCGAAACAAGGGCTGTCGCCGAGGGCTCAGTCAAGCTCGTGCTTTCCGTTTGCGATATAGTCGATTCAAATCGAATTGCTGTATATGGATTCAGGACCCGGGAGGGCATTAGGGCCCTGGAAATCAGGAAAGGTCCTGTAGAGGCCGAGCATCGCGACCGAGCCCTCCATACTGATTTGATCCCCAGGGACATTGATCATAAGTCACGCATCGTCGAAAGGCGATATGAGGTTAACAAGGCCCGCAGTATGTCGTTTGTGTTGGGTCCTTGGGGTCGAACATTTAATTCCCAAGGTGGCATGGCGGAAAAAAGATTGGCGCGGGCGGGTGTTATCGCGATAAAGAGACCCGCGATGTCGGACTAGGGTCACGTGTGTCCCCAAAGACTGTCACGCAGTATATCTATACTACTTTCTCAAGAGTCGTAGACCTATATATATATTATTGACGTAAAGTACCTACTTTCAGTACCAATGAATCCGCTTGTGATTATCGACAGAAATGCCTGACAAACCCATGCCAAATAACTCCTTTTCTTTCGCTTCTGACGCCTATATTTCCTCCCATGATTTTATATCGCCCATTAACACAAACCCAGTCTTGGCAAAACTCCTTGCTCACGTATCCGTCGCCGGTTTCTTACCGTTGACCGTGGCCTTATCTCGCAACGGGTGGGCGCCGCCACTCTGATCCACGCCCTCCCAGCTTTCATCCCATCCTTTGTCCCCCTTGACGGCCTCTTTTGCCTCGCCGTTCTCGGTCATTTGTTTGACATCGCTCCAGTATGCCAACTTCCTAACTTCTTCATCGGCGTGGTGTATAGCATCTTTCAACGCTTGGTTTCGTTCTCGAAGTTCAGTAGTGTTGGTATTCTTTACTTGCGCTGTGGTTTCGTCGTGGATCTCCATCAATCTGCTGAGCAATATTCGGCGTGATTGCTGGAAGACGAAGAGAGACATTATCTCATGCATTTCGTGCTGGAGATTCTGGAGGTCCTCGGCGTGTTCCATATAGCTGTCAACAGCATCAAGCTTCTCGCGGTCTATCCTTGCTTGTCGGAGGGCGTGTATAAGGTCCTCCACATTATCGATCTCAGGAGGTTTCTCGTCTCCGTCACCAGTGGTCATTTGGCTCATACTAGACTGGCTGAGTCGGCTGCTAGTCACACTCGCATGTGATAACCTTGATTTGTGTGACGCAGACTGAATCGTAAAGTAGCCAGTGTTGAGCATGTGTGGATCAGCCGAAACATCCTCATCTCTCTTTCGTATCCTCTTTCGGGTCCAGGCACGTCTCCTAACGAATGAGTTCCACCACTTTCCGCTATGCCACGAGAATTTTTTTGAGAAGTAAAATGAGTATTCCCAGCCGTGTTCATCGACACCATCCTGGTGGTTGATGCGCCACTCTGGCCACGCCCATTCCCAGGTAGGGTCTGGCACTTGCGCATTATGTATGTTGCTTGGCGATGCTTTGTGATAACCATTGGCTAAGGACAGGAAGGTTAGCTAGTAGCCCATATGATGGGTTGTGGGTTGGACAGCTTACTCCAGGCAGGAGGATCAAGGCCACCTAAAGCTTGTGAAGAGAACAATGGAACGCCGCAAAGAAAGCCTCCTCGTTCGTTCTCGTACAGGATATCGACAGCAGTCTCGCGCTTGACACGAGGTTTTCTCGGTTTCACCTGGGGATGGTCTCCGTGGAAAGCATCAGGCGTAGGCTCTATCACTATGTCAGAGGAGCTTACAATATGGTGGGTCGGTCCCTACTGACCTTGAATCTCAATTGATGGTCTCGTTTGTGGCGGTAACCCTTGTTCTCCCTTGGCCTGATTTGATGATGGGTGGATCTCGTTGCCGTCCTCAGTGTGTGAGTCGTCATGCGCGTTGGCTGGAGCATCGTCGGGCTTCTTATTTGAGTTGTCCTGATGCTCTCCGTTTTGCCCATTGTGATTTTGCGTTTGGCTCTCTTCCCCTTCTTCTTCGACACCCAGCAATCTTGAGGTTGTTGAGTATCTCGTTATATCATTGGGCTCCGGTGTAACTGACCCTGTTGGAGTCGCAGCGGCATCGTGATCGACCAGGGCAATCTCATGGTCGTAGTCGGTCGGCTTGAGTACCGCGGGACGGCGCGAGCTCTTGACTCTCAGCATTGTAGCTGTGTATGGCTTTTGATGGCCGAGGGCTGACTGCCCTGTAACGGAGGAGCGTTCTCTTTATGTAGGTGGTCAATGATGGCGCGAAAACACGATACGTATGATGTTTGAAACAAGGGAGGGCGAGCAGGAGACTCGCTATAGAGACAAGACACGACACTACGAAATCAACAATGTCACCTCGAACACAGGTAGGACGTTGAATCAATGGATAGGGGATAAAAAAAAGAAGGGTCAAAACGTAGACCAGGAGTGAGCGATGTTTTGGACGGCTGGCGTCGTGAACCTGAACTTGAACTTGGGGTAGGCGCTACTGTTAGGGGCTCCAACTTGATTTGGGCGAGGCCTATTGTGGCGGGGCGTTCAGATGAAGCAGGCTTATTCCGCAACAAATATTGACGCTTTGTTGATCACAATGATATGGTATTTTACATTGGAGGCCGCTTGGTAATTTGATTGTGCTATGGATGTCGAGATTAAGGGTGAACGGCTACTAGTGAGGTTCTCTTCTAGTTCGCACTCAATTGAAAGAAAAGTTTCATGATCTTCATGAATAAAGTAAAGGTGACAAGCTTGAACCATGGAGGCCGAGTTCAATGATGTAATGCCGCTTTTCAGCGGGTACTGGCGTTCTCCAAGTGGGGGCGTTCCCTGGAGCAAATCGTGAGCTGCAGCCTCTCCCTGCAGCGCGGCTCATTCAGTGTTAGTCGAGGTACATTAGTGCTAGTACACTTGCTTTACGATGAATCTAGATCCAGTTCTTTTTACGACAATTTGAATCACATTACGACATTGAGGGAATCTGAAGTTTCTTTCGATTAGGGTTCGGTTACTCACTGGGATTATCGATCTCTTAGATCACTGTACCAAGTGATCGCCATGCTATTTGTTAGAGGTTGGCTATAGCACATAGGGTCATGATGATAAACCTGCACATAACATGAACAACAACCATTCGTCAATCCAAGTTCCGTCTCATAGACCTTTCTAGATTGCAGTAGTAGTCTACAGTAGCAAGTACCTGGCAAATGTATCCGCATTCAGTGCCATCATGATCCCAAGCTGCTGGTCTCCCCGCCTTGTTACGTCATGTACTTGCAACCAACCTTTTGTCGTTCGCATGAGCACATGGAATTTTGACGAGAGAAGAGGGGCGTGACGGGATGACAACCGGGATAAAACAAGGCCAATTATGCTTTGAGGAAGGAAAGCTCCTATGAGGTAGCTCCGAGACCAGAAAGAGCTTGTCATAATAAATACCCCCAACCATCATCTCTTCAACTGTCACCTCATACTCATCATACTCAACTCTTTACCACACCTTCCTCTACCAAACCACAAAACCTCCTACACAACCAACAACACAATCAAAATGTCCAAGTCTCGCATGCCTCTTATCCTCGGTGGTGGTGCCGCTGCTGGCATCGGCTACTACCTTTACGCCGCTGGAGGCAACCCCCGAGCTGCTGAGAAGAAGTTTGAGAGTAAGCGCAATCAACCGCCCGATGCTTTATTATCTTGCTGACATTCCCTTTAGGTGACGCCCACAGCGCTGCTGCCGATGTCAAGAGCCACCTCCCTGGACGCACCGCCAACGTCGAGGGCGAGCTGAGGGGAGCTGGTGCCGCCACTGGCCAAAAGATTGACAAAATTGTAAGTCGCCCTACCAAGCTTGATATGTCCCAATTCAATCGCTGACCCACATCATAGACTGCCGCGGCCGATCGCCAGGCTGGTGTCCTCAAGAGCAACGTTGAGTCTGTTGCCAAGGACGCAAAGGCCGAGGCCATGCGAGTCGTCGACAAGTTTGACAACCGCGTCGAGGCCGAAGCTGCCAAGGCCAAGGGCGGCATCTCCAGCTGGTTCGGTGGCAAATAAACGATTTGTCGACAAAGAACAAGAAATCAAAGCAACTGTATTATTTATTTAATCAAGGTCGGAGCCTACGGTTATGTTTTGGGTTTGAGCGGGCGAATAGTAATGCATGGTTCAGCAGCATGAGACTGGCCGTGCGATAGCTCTGGGTCTCTCTGTATACAATGTAATTCAATAGTATAAGAGCAATGAAGTCACGGTCAACGAACAATCAAAACGAGCATTTTGCAGTAATGTTGTTGAAAAACCTTGAATATAATGATGGATGATGTTTTGTATCTAAGCCTCAACCACCAGTTTTTAAATATTGTCTAAAGCTCATTAGTTTCATATAGCCAAGCACCTAAACTCCGGTCCGTTTAATACATGTTGTGGATAACACCAGTTGATAGCTGCTGATATTGGCAAGCCTATTGTTCCAACTCTTCGGCAACCAGCTTTAGGATCTCTTCACAGCTCTTCCCAGCATTCGCAGGCTTCTTGGCGACCACTGGCCACATGTCGCCATGTCGAGGCTCATTGAGGACGCACTTGGTCACGACATCAGCTCGCTTCTCCTCTGTGCCGTGCTGGCATAGGAATTTGTAGTACCAAGCCCATGCGTCTCCGTAGTCGCTATCGCGCACAATTGCTTTCTCGAACCACTTCTGCGCCTGCTCTAGCTTGCGATCGCCCCAGAAAATGCGCGCCGCGACAACAAAGATGATAGGGCTACCGTCCACAGTCTTGATAGCCTCAAGAATGCGAGCCTTGCGTTGTGTGCGTGCTTCCAGATGCCAGACTTGTTCTGCCCAGAGGACATCACTCTTGGGAACTTCTCGGTGCGCTCTGGCCATCATTGCCTTGGCCTGCGCCATGTTGCCAGCTCGTCGTTCAAGTCGCACTGACTCACGCCACAGCAGCGCATTATTTGGTACCGCCAGTCGAGCACGGTCAAGCACAGATCGAGCCTTGACGGTAAGACCGGTTTCCTCTTCCAGCTTGGCATACAGAAGCCACAGGGGTACCGACTTTGGTACAGCCTTGACACCGGTACCATAGGCCTCTCTCGCCGGGCCAATCTTGCCTAGATCTTCGTAGATCTGGCCCTTGAGCATCCAGAGCTTCGGTGATGCAGGGAACAACTGGAGTGCCTGGAGAACAAGGTCAAGCGCTGCCTCGACATTGCCCAGCACTCGCTCGTATACGACGCTCTTCATCCATACACGGTCTGTGGGGGCTTGCTCACGAGCAATCTCCAAAAGCTTGCGCGCCTGCTCTTCATTGCCGCTCTCGGACTCAAGCTTGACAGCAGAAAGCCAAATATCTTCGTTATTGGGATTTTGGTTAAAGGCGCGCTTGAGGACGAGACGAGCGCCGTCCAACTCTCCAGCCCTCCACTTCTCCTTGGCCAGCATCATCCACAGATCCTCACTCTTGGGGCATGCGTCGACGGCCTTCTCCAATACCTGCCAGAGCGAGTCTCGGGTACCGTGGTTCCTCTCCAGATCTGCTGCTGCCATCCACATCGTCCTGCTGTTGACGAAGACACGCAGAGCGTATGCGTAAATTGCCTTGGCTGTCTCGTATTTGCCTCGGTTGATACTGGACCTCGCATCCTCCATCCATATGTCCTTGCGATCATCGTCCTCGTCCAGGCTCCAACCCAGAGTTTCGCGGATAATGTTCTGGCAAGTGATAACAGCGCCTTCATCTTCGCAGCGTTCAGCCTCAGCAATCCATTCTTCACGCTTGGGCATGGCGGATTCCTTAGCCAGAACCTGGACACCACGCTTGATAACGTTGACCTTGGTTCCTTGTCCAAGCTGTTCTTGTAGACGTGCAGCTGCGATCCAAATCTCGTGAGAAGTAGGACAGGCCTTTCGCGCCCTGTTGAGAACCTTTTGGGCATTCTCGGGTGTCTCGAGACGTGCCAATGCCAGCCATAAATCGATGGAAAGGGGAATGAGCTCTGTCGCCTTGGCCAAGAGAAGCTTGGCATCATCGACGCTCTCCTCCAGATTCACAGCCTCCTTCCACAGAGCTTCCGACTCCGGAATGTGGTCAAGTGCCTGTCGAATAACTCGCTTCTTGTTGCTTGGGATCACCTCCAGCCTCATGGCCTCTACCCATAGTCTGACCGAGCTGTTGTTAGCCTCGATAGCTCTTCGCGCGATGATCTTGGCATTGGGTGAGCCCTCGTTGAGTCGAATATTCTCCAGCCATGCATCTTCGCTTTTCGGGCACTGCGCACAACCCTTGTCGATGGTCTTTCGTGCTGTTACAGTCTTGCCTGCCAACTCCTCCAGTCGTGCCGCTGCGATCCAACCCAGAGCATTCGAAGGGTTTGTCTTGACAACTGACTGCAAGAGTTCGCGCACACGGTTGACATCTCCAACATTGCCTTCTGGATTGCCTGTAGCTGCTTTATTCTTATCGAGGCTCGTCAAATAGCCTTGTGGATCGATACTGGTCGAGGTGCCTGGGGCAACTGAATCGCTACCAGCCTGTTCCAGCCTGGACTTGAGCACCTTGTCGCGAGCCGCTCCGATCTTAGCAAAGTTGGTCATGGTGCCGTCCGCTGCATCGCCGCCAGCACTCGGTGCCATGTCCTCATCCATAACAGTTGTTCCCATCTGACCCGCATCGCGCGCTGCTGCAAGAGCGCTGTCAGGGACAGCATACATCCTCTCCCGCAGTGCCTTCTTGCTACGTCGGTTCTTTCCTGTCAAATCTCCGACCTCTGGCAGGTTTGCCCATTCGTCGTCCGTAACAGTGGCAAGGGCTCGCTTCAGGTCGGAAAACTGTTGCTGAATCTTGGGGTTGTTTCGTTCGTATTCGTCCTGCTCGGCCTGCTCGCGCGCTTCTCGCTGCTTTTTTCTTCGGTCCATTCTCTCATCTACCCATTCCCAAATCTTGTCGGCTTCCTCATCGTCCTTGTCGTAGACGCCGCCGGCAAAGAGTCCGACTTCGTTATCGGGATCTTGGTATCGTTCTTCATCGTTGTTTCCTTCATCTTCCTCCTTATCCTTGCCCTTCTTATCTGGCGCAAGACCAAGTTGAGCAGCACGTTTCGCGAGCGCTTCCTTAATCTGATCCTCACTGGGACCGTCTCTAGCGGGACCAAGATCGGATCTTGTCGTAAAACCTGTCGCGCCACGACCAAGACCAGCGACGTAGTTCTCGGGCGCTGCCTGGTTGAGGAAGTCGCGTCGCCCGGACATGGTGACGGCGAGCCGGTATGCGCTCTGTATCGTGTTATTAAAAGGAGTGGACGGTTTGGCCGTACCAATTCGGGAATGTGCAAAAGAAAGATTAATAAATATTGTACGAAGCTCGAACGAAAAGACACCAGGCAGTCATGGAACTCTAGAGCTACGAACAAAACATAAAAGCGGGCCAAAGCTTGAGGCTCCACACCCGCCACTTTCCGTCTGGCAGCAAATATGCTGACGAAGACTCCAGTGGGGGCCATAAACTTGCTCCACTATGATATTGGGACCCCAAGTAACAGCATTCAGCTTTATCACAAAACGAAGTGCATTCATAACGGTGTAGGTTGTTAATCTTTACGACAATAAATAGATTTTGTGTTGAAACTACTGTTCAACATAAATGTACCTCTCTTCTACCCGCCCTGACTATTGGAGTGTTTGATATGCTCCCAACTACATCTTCGTCTTCAAGTCGATCTGATCTGACTTGCTCTTTTTCTTCTTGGGGTTGTCATAAGCCGTTACAATTACAACGAATAGTTGCCGCTTTTCCTTCTATGGGGTTTTGAGAAACAAAATGAAAGCAATAACTCCATCCCTAACCTTGCTCCGAGCCCTCTCAACAGCAGGCCTGTACCACAAGGCACGACGTGCACGCATGATGATGGGGCCGGAGTGAAAAAATAACCCAAGAAACACCTGACAGGAAGCATGGGTGTTGAACCTGTCTAAAACAAATAAGCCAAACACAAAATCTTGCAGCTCCATTTCCTTATCATGTTCAACCATAATGCGGATGGAGATTTACATCCAACGCCTGCTGCTCCCTAATGCGTCATGCTATGCACGCTCAAAATACATAAGACAATCGGAGAGTTGACAAAAGAAAGGCGAGAAGGACTTCTGCCTATCTTGAGGCAGTCCCTCGTCTAGGTCGAAAGATCAACATGGGTGCTGTTCGACGGATCGTTCGAAGAGTTTGGGCTAACTGCCTTCCTCCCAGATACCGTAGCGCTACGAATACGGGCACTCATGGGAAGAGTATATTTGACCACGCCCTTAACGATCAAATCAAACTCGTTCTGGTAAATTCTTTCCCATCGTCTTGCTCCCCCTATAGTGTTGTTGAGGGGGTATTGTAATTGCATCTCCCCGGTCGAGGAAGATGTTCCCTGATGAAACAGGGACCCCTCAAACGTCAGTGGACTATCGAATTCCATGATACGGCCCAGAAGAACGTTGGGTCGGAGGTCATCGTCGGGATCGGGATCTTCTAATGGGGGGTCGTTCTCCGGATCATCGGTTATTCGAAGATCATCTGGGCCATGAGGGAACGGCCGAGCCCACCAATCTGAATCGGTCCCTGTGTAATCCGATTTCGCAAATACCTCTAGGTTCGCGTGGTCGATCGTAACGACAACGATATTAGGGTTATGTGCTTTGACGGTCAAATCAAACATCAAAACCTGGTCGCTGGTCACAACGTTGTGTATGGCAATGATCTCGATGCCCGTCATTGGCTGGGAAGTCGCAAACATGAAGCCGATGGCGCCGGTGATCACAAGCATGAACATCATGGTGAGGACCAAGCATGCTGCAAACCGGTTCAGGTATGACGACCGCCTTGCAAATGTCTGTGATTCGGCCTGTCGGAGGTTGTGCGGTCCATGGCGATTTCGGCCTGAACGACCCGAGCGGACCGAGCCGATAAGAGGTGTACGCTCATCATCGGCACCTGTTGTGTCATCCATATCGTAACTAGACGACATCTGCATCGCTGAACGTTTGTGGCCGAAGTTGCGGTTGGAATGAGCTTGACGAGGGCTTGGGGGTCCCGAAGAATGGCGTGAGTTGTTGCTAGCAAGCTTCGATCTCGCGGCATTCGGGAATGGGGACTCGTTATCGAAAAGCGAGGCATGGCCGTTGCCAGGCTGTCGACCCCAGCGACCGATATGATGATGGTGTCTTGCCGTGCCTCTTGTCGAGCCACTGCCACCGCTACGGTTAGAACCCTTTCCGTCCTCGGTTTCGACTGTCAAGGTCTCGTTCCCGTTGGGGTTAAAGGTATTGACGAATTTCATCGTCTTTTTGGGTCCATGTGAAGGACCAACGCCCTCGATGATACCGTATATGGATCGCAAGTTCTGGCGATCAGCCTGGCTAGCCATCGATGTAGCGCTGGGAGTTCGCGAATGAAAACGTCGTCCAGCTCGATCGTTGTTATCAGGAGGGTTGGAATCATAGACAAAGGTCTCCTCGGAATCCGATGTATTAGCTTCATCAACAGCGCTGGCGATAGTTGCCTCGAAGACATCAGCTTTGGACGATGCTGGAGCAGTGTTAGCAGGCATATCCAGTTGGTCACAATTTGGCTAGCTTACCATTCCCTGCGTTGACAGCAGGTTGTTTACGTGTGGCCTTTTTCTTGTCCTTCTTAGGCTTGATTGTTTCGGTGCTTTGCTTGGTCTTGAGGGTTCCAGTAGATGCTTCGGCCTTCTGGGCGGTAGTAAGCGCAACCTGCGGTACGCTTGGGACAGTCTCAGTCTCTACTGTCATGGTCTGTATTGAGCCATCCTGCTTGGACTTCATTTGCTTATTCGAAGTACTAGATTGTCGAGTAATCATGGGCGGAGGGACAGATGTTGGTCTCCGCGCCTCAGTTTTGTTATTGCTGGTATCGCTCCCACTTTCCTGGCCTATTAAGCTGGTTCTGGCCCGCAACGTCCTTCCATCGACAAGCGCAGTATCAGAATAATTATCCGGGTTTGACAGCTTTTCTTTAATCTTTTCCACCAAAGCCGTGCCACTGGGAGGATTGGGTGAGTTTGGCAAGCTGACCTCTTGGACAGTCTCTAACGGTCCTCTGGCAGGAGTGCGCATACCAGAGGGATACGCTTCCTCCATTTCACTCTCCGAAGCTGCCTGGTTCTCCATGGGCGGCTGTGGGGACGGCGTAGGCCGTTGCACGTTGATAGAAGGGAGCTCCTGGTCGCTGTGACGAGCAGGCACTGGTGGCCTGGTACTAAACTGGGGAGGTGGTGATCGCAAACGGGGCGAAATAGGCCATCGCGGGCTATCCTTGAGGTCTACGTTGAAGTTTGGCTTTTGAGGTGTCGGAGCTTGGATTTGTTGTTCTGGTTCCTGGGAATACACAAGGGTGGGTGTGGCTGTCGAAGACAGAGAGCGTAATGGTGTGGCAGCTGATGGGTTGGGTCGTTTCTGGCGCGAAGGGCTGTTATCGGTCTGGCTGTTTTTTCGAGATCGAGCACCAGTCAACCGGTTAGCCGAGGCGGTTCTGCGAGGACGCCGCGTGGGGGAAGAATCTCTCGAAGCCAGGGGCGAAGGGCCTATTGAATTGTTGGCGGAGGATTGTTTCGATGCGCTTGAGGATGTTGCAGAAGGGTCGGGGGTGTTGGAACGCCGCCTGTCAGTCATGTTCTGGGCAGCACGACCGACGCCGGAGGGGCCGTCTGTGACGGCAGATGACTTGTCCATGATGACGATGGCCTGTGGTAGTGGTGGAGTGAATGCCGAGCGAGCATACCACCGGGACGGGCCTTAGCAGGGACAATGAATTGCAAAGCAGATTTCAGCATGAATCATTGTGGTTGGCTTGTCATTGAAACAGAATGGGCGTGTGGCCGGAATCCAAGGCCTCGAGACAATGGGAAGAGCTCGCGAAGCTAAGGCAACCTATTTTGGACGGCTACTGGCACCTGTCTGTTGAGGATGTGGAAGACAGGATACGGCTAGAAAGGATGTCACGTCGATGCAGGGTGATTGACGGTCGAATAATCGGTAGCGAAATAATCGAATGGCACGGTACGATACGGTAGGCTGGACCGGAGTGGAAGGAGGGAAAACGGTGCGATGACGAGATGCAGCAAAAGGGTTGTTGTCGTCGTAAAAAAAAGTGGTGTTGAGGTCAAGAGTGAGTGATGAAGTGGGAATACCTAAAGTGAGTTACAGACGGAGGTAGTGGTTGGTGGGAGTGACGGTGGTGGGTGTATGGGAGACCAAGCCAGTGACGGGTGGATGTAGCGTAGTTGCAACTGTGCTGTAACTCTTGGTGTGAGTTCAGTTGCTGTGGGCAAGTTAGTGGGAAAAGGCAGAAAAGGTGACGCTGATGTTGTACCCGACCCGTACCTATATCCGCAGGGCAGTTCTGTCCGTCCCGTTGCCCGTTGGGTGATGGTCTGGTTCTTGTACTTGTAGGTGCTGTACGTAGTACTAAGGTACCTGGGAATCGGAAGGAAATGGATCAATCTAATCCAGCTGGCGCATATGTGAAAATATTTTCTACGCCTTTTTCTTTTTTTTTTCACAGTCTTTTTTTCTCTCACTCATTGACTGACAGCGACGTCCGGAAGAGAAGATACGCCCCCCAAAAAATCAGAATGACATGGGTTGAGATGGGCCCGGACCTGGAAAAGGAACCTGAAAAAGGTATCACGTAGGGGCGGTTTTGGGCTGGGGTAACTAGAGTGGATTGGTCAGTTTAACTTAGCGTGGAAGCATGACACAATCTGTCGGGTCGACTTTGACCTGGTACCTCGAGTAGGTATGGAGGCTGCTAGGTAAAGCCCTGCTCTGTTTGATGTGAGACCAGACTTCTTTCTTGTTGAGCTGGATAAGTCGAGGGTAGCGTGGGTGTCAATATTGACACATTTATTGCTTTGTTGATTATAGATTCCGAGGCTTAGGTCTAGGTCAGGCATTGATAAGGAAAAGAAATCATGACAAAAAGTAAACATAAGCCACGAGGGGCATGTTAGAGTTGACACCAAAACAATGTCGTAATGCTCTACAGTCTATCAATGAATCCTTGACTACAGATAGGACTTCTCCTCACTGATTGACGCCAAAGTGGGTGTGGGCTGCTGGGTTGCTGGTCAACTATAAGTGACGCAGGAAACGACCATACACAACAGATTGAACTGGCGTTACTGTGTATACCTTTTGTTTAGAAAATAAGGATAAACCTAATAGCTAATTGCCTTTCTAAACATGTGAACAGCATATGCCCATCAAGATACAATCGTTGGGCTATTCCACTGTCCTCGATGTGCTAACCAGGCTGAGTACGTACTGAAAGACATAGAACATCAATCAAGGACAAGACAATTGCCCATGTGACTATGAATATGTAGCAGTATGCAAGGCGAGCGAGATTGGTACAGTACAGTACTCGAACTTTCGGATAGTATACCTGGTAAGCCGAACAAGCAAGCACCAAGCCTGAGCCCAAGCCAAAGGCAGGTCTGGGCATCGAGCGATGTGATGTTGAGAAACATCCAACGAAAAATGAATGACGAAAGCAGGTCATGATTAAAGGACTAACAGTGCGTTTGTGGTCTGTGTCGTATCGCCATGCAAATCCTTTTGTCAGTCATCAATCGAGGCCTAACCAACAGTATCTTCTCCTTCTCTTCTCTCCCTCTCCATCCCTCTCCCTCAGCCCTTCAGACTTGAGCCATTCACAACGAAATTCGTACTCACAACACCCCCTGTAACCGGTCCCTGGCACCGGGCGCGACATCAAGGATCCAATCGTGGGCGGAGCGGAGAGGCCCTGGTTGGCGTTTGGCGGATGATACCCCTGTAGCCGGTACCTGATTGCTCCCACACACAGAATCATCTGGGCTCAGATCAAGCATCTGGGTTCGACTTCTATTTCGCTTCTTTGTTAAGCTAGACGAGTAGCTAACTTGATGTAGCTACACTCCTCCATTATCACCACAATTCATCAGGTTTGTTGCGCCGGATGAGAAAAGACAAAAATGGACGAAAAAGAATAAGCTATTTTCCCTTATTGCCCCCCTTTTCAATCTCTTTCAACAATGCCAAGTCTCAAGTCTCGGATCTTTCGAGACAAAGTCGCTATGCCATCGGCAACACAGACGAATCGATGTTGGTGGGGAGTAAAGAAACTCACGAACCAGTCCCCGCTGCGTATCAAGACGACTTAGAAGAGGGCCCTGATGGGCCTCGCAAAGACGGTCAGAAGGGAAAAATTGAATATGTACAGAGTAACCGGCCTGGATACACACAGCCCTGCGCCCCCACCAACGGCTGAATACTATGTAGGTACATATACATGTGGTCTTCCAGGTGACGGCTTATCTCTTATTGACAGAGTCTATAACCCATTGTAAGAGACACTCGCAGCCACGTTGACAACGGCTCCTAGTGGCTCAAGCTCTGGTGATACTCTACGGTTCAGCAACCAACACTCATCACCCATCATGTGGGCGTTGAAAACCTGCTTCACCATCCTCTTTTGACATTCATTCGCAACCCAGAATTACGAATCTGACAGTCACAATTTACAGGCTGCACGTCATGGAACTTGTGGCTTCCGTGGTAGGGGCAGGAGGAATAGGCATACGCCGTGAACATCGTACAGACAGGCCCCCAATAGCCGGTCCTCCTCCTGCTCCTACTCCCTTGACAGGCCGTTCTGACCAGGGCATTTCACTAGCAAGAAAAGGCCCCGTTTGACAAGCAGACAAGCCAGCCGGAAACAACACCACAGTCCCGGAAACCGCTCCAACGACAATAAGTCTGGGCACTTTGTTTGCTCAAGTCCTAGGAACCGTACGGCACTAGCCCTAGCAGTATGGTACACTGACACTACGAAACCTCACCGACTCTTACATACCATAATCGTATGTATCCTTTCGGTATTCGCGTCGCTGTCAGGGAAGAGAAAGAAAAAAAACTCATGACTCCCTTTGACCGCACATTCTCTTGACAATTGATTTTCCTATCTCGGTGGCCGGGGACCGGAAAGGACAGTCCGGGCACATGTGAGACGTTGGAGTTGTGAATGGGAAAGACCCCGGTTGATTGACTTGATTTGTTGCTCAGCTTTTACAACACCCAGGCGGAGCTACGGAATTAAACACCGTTATCAATGCTGCGTACGCCTGGGGGGACTCCCCAGACAAACGAATATGCAGGCAGGCAGTTATGCTGATCATTGTCAACGCTGCTACATATCGTCACAAGGTTCATGGTTATTAGTCCTGGTTACTGGGAATTCATGGCAATGCTGCCTCGGCTTCTGAGCTGCCATATTTCAGTAGCCGAGTTTGGCACAAAATAACAACACACAAATAAAAAAGAGGCGACAAGACAGAGTCGCATGACTACTGCACAGCAAGGCAAGGCCTTGTCTCTGCATCGTCAATCCCTCCCCAGGTTTCGCTCTCTGCCCCAAGCGTTGTACTTGCGCTTCAAAGTTGAAACCCCAGCTACCCTGAATCGTTTTGATGGACCACAGTCTCGGACCAGACGGAAACATGTATGCGTATCGTTTGAACACCATTTGCATGATGCATGCTTCCCCTCGTCCTATGCATCCTCAATAACGGAGGGGTATCAACGTCCGCTCGCCCTTCCGAGGCCTGTGACTCGAAATATGTCGGGTCCTAGATTCGGCTTCCGTTCACGACAGATGCCTGATGGAAAGTCTTGAATCCTGGGGTACATCGGCTCCCTGCTTAAAATGCAACAGGAACGGCAAGTGTCCAACCAAGCAAGCACTCAGCTTCGATCTAAACGAAGCCACTCTTATGTCCTCTTCAGCCTCTCACAGTTTGACACGAGTATCTGTCTCCACCACAGGTTTCGAGTGTGGCACATGTTCAAAGGCACAGACGGCGAGAGAGTAAGAGATTCGAGTAAGACCCAAGCCACAATTTCCAATAAATGTCTCTGAGATCAGGCTCAATTACGGAGGACGAGATCGATACGGCCAAGGCCGAGCGAGTGACTGACCTTTGACCTCCCATAGAGTCCCCCATTCTTGGGTTGTGTAACATGAATGCGATCCAGGTTCATGCAGGTGAACAAGACAAGTTTCGAGATGCAACAACGAGAACACCAAAATCTCGATTCGTCAGCCCTAACCGAGTTGTATTTACTCAATCACCGATTCTTAATGCTCAGCCACTTGGATTGTCCTGTTTCTTTGAATCCTTCAACGAATATGGTTCTGATAATAGAGTCCGTCAGAGTCAGCTGCCAAATTCCGAACCCCTGCCATGACAGCCAAATAACAAACTCAATCACCACCGATACCAACCAGTAATCACCATCATCATAATCAGTCACAATCCTGATCGTGTCCCCCCAAATTATCATGTACACCTCATACCTTAGCAGCCTATCTGATCCCCCAAAACCCACGCGCCATTTCCCGAGCTTCTTTGTCTTGCTACCTCACCCGTCCGAGGCTGACATGTCATGACCCGGCCTATCGCCGCCTCGGGTTCCTGCACAGATGATCATCCCGCGTCGCGCCGTCTGAGCTGTCAACGGGATGTTCCTCGTGCCACAGACCACTTGCCTATTGAGATATGTGTGTTGTGTTGGCATGTCTTTGTCTATGCGCGCGCTTACGAATAATTGCTTTACACATCATAGCATCTTGAGTGATTTCTTGTACATGTAGACTCATTGGTGAGTTCATCGGCTAAGTGGCATCGCAGAGTCCTCTTGATTTTGCACATGCTGCATGTAGGGTCTGATAGAGACGTCATATTACTTGATTTGAACGGTGGCATCTGCTCGTAATCTGGTCAATTGGGAGGTTGGCTATTCTAGATTAGTAGACATTACATTTGAGGCCAGCAATGGTTGGTCAGATGGGAAAAAACGGTTTGACGAGATTGTGTGACGCCGTGCAGTAACGGTCATTCCCAAGAGTCAAACTGCGCCGCAGCTTCTTGCACGTTTCGTTCAAGGCAAATCACTAAATTACATTCGTAGAATGCAAGCCACAGTCGATACTCTCAGCTGGCACTAACCGACTTCACTAACACCACACAAACTAACAAGTCAAAATCATCAAAATGTCATGATTGCAAACTCGCTATACGAGTGCTTTTCATAAGTCTATATCTAGAAAACATCATGCCTCCATTCTCAATTCGTCGTCAACAGTCATGTGCATCCGTAATAGCCTGGCACTGCCCGTAACATATCCCAAGGATAAACAGGACAATCCCCAAAAAACCACCCATTGCTTGCGAGACGGCATCGATAAAGCCAACGATAATCCATGAACCAAACGCCGCTATATATAATGACGTGAACCGTACATGACCAGTCATCAGTCCCTATGGATGCTCCATGAACGTATATATCCAACCATCGCGTCCCATTAACAATGCACCATCGCACGGCATAATCTCTTCGAGCTCAGGTTCTTCCTACAGCCTTTTCCCGCTCTACTCGGGAATCGGGTTGCCTGAAGGCACCTGCTGCTCGTCCTTCTTGGCGCCCCAGGTAAATGGCGAGTACCAGCTGGCCCTCTTGTTCTCCTTGACGGCATCAGGGTTCTCCTGGACCAGTCGAAGTGGCCGTGGCTTGCCTCCCGCGAACGACGTTGTGTGCCTATCAGAATGGGCTCGGGGCGGCGACTGCGACGGCGGTGTCGACATGGACAACTCACCAGACTCTCCGCTCAAGCTTGACGTCTCACTCCGCATCCCAGGAAAGTTGCCGCTGGTGGCCACCGATGCTCCGGAAGGCACCCGGGCGGCCGCGTTAGGGTTACCCGAGTTGTTGGGGGGCGAGAAGAAGGTTTGGGAGTGCCGTGGAGTCCCAAGTGGTGGAGAGACGGGGCCGTCTGGCCCCCGATACATCTGGCTGACCAGGCTGGCAGCCCCAGTAAATTGGTCTGACTGTGGCCGTGGACTCCGCCGCGAACTCGTTGATCTGGATAAGCCGATGGGAATACTGGGCGCCTTGTCGGGGTCGGTGTGATCTGAGGAGGTGGAGGGCTGCATGACGGAAATTGGCCTAGGCCTCGGTTTGGTAGGAGCGGCGGCAGCCATAGACTTGGCTCGCTGGAGGATAGTTGCAGATGGCTGCTGCTGCTGTTGCTTGTCGGCGGGGGCAGGAGGAAGCTCCTTATTGGTATCTGGGAGGCTTTTCAAATCGCCGGACGTGTCGAGGATCGACTCAAAGTCCTGGTGCTGGAGAAGACGCTCAATAATCTTGTTAATATATAGTGTGAGCGCCTTGTTCTGCTCCTTCATAGACCTGAGCTCGGAGTCGAGACGGCGGTCACCATCAGAGACAGATTCGCCCTCAGTCGCTTCGGACAACTCATCAGCAAGACTAGAGCCTTGCGCCTTACCTTCCAGAGCCGCCAAGGCGTCCTGGTTGGAGTTGCTGCCCATATAACTGAAGTCGTTCTGTCCAAAGTCGCCCTTGAGGGTGCGCTCCTGTAGCAGAAGCTGGTAACTCTCGTTGTCCTCCATAAGGCGAGCGTTGGCCATGCGGGCTTCCATGAGGAGTCGCTCGACCTCGTGCAGTCGACCGCCACCCTGGTTCTCTGTCTCCACCAACTTGATCTGAGCCTCGGCGAGTTCCAGCCGTAGCGATTCGATAAGCTTGTCTTTCTGAAGGATAAGTTTCGAGCTATTCCGGGAGTCGCTGCGCTGTATGGAGGATGGGGGCGCGAAGCTGCCATTCTCGAGGGATGGTGATGAATTACCAGAGTCTAAACAATTGTGAGCGGAGGAAAGGACGGTAAGAGGGAAGTAATTGATGCACTCACGTTGTCTGGAAGGACGAGGATCCTCAACAATGTTGTTTCGTTGGGCTAGACTCTCCTTGAGTCGCTGGATCATGGCTTGCATCTCCTCCTCTCGGTTGGCCATTTCCTCCTTCTCCTTAAGAATAGAGCTGCGTTCCGATTCATAAATGGATTCCATCTCACGCATCTGACGAGTAACCTCTCGCTTCTCGTTGCTCAAAGTCTCGATCTGTTCTTCATATTCGTGTGCCTTTTCCTCCAACTTGGCCGACTCCTTGACCGCCTCGTCTAGCTTGGATTGGAGAACCTCCGCCTGGCGCTTGTATTGAAGCGAGGACTTCTCTTCATTTTCTAAACGCTTCTGGAGGTCCTCTACGGCAGCAGCAGCTTCGGCTCGCGCATCTGAATCAGAGGCACTGAGAGTATCTCTGCGGGCGATAGCGGCACGAGCAGACACAGGTGCGTTTGTTCGTAGCGATCGAGTTCGGGAATGACCGTTGCTGGTAGGGGTAGTTGATCGAGAGCCAGGACGTGGAGGAGAAGGGCTTGCTGAGGAAGAAGAATCGGCTTGAGATACTCGGCCAACACCACCCGCCGGGGGCTTCTTTGTAGCGGCAGACATGTTGAATATGAACTTGGGTTGGTTGGGTTGTGTTGGGTCGTATGGTTTCAGCGACGGAGTGTAGGAGCAGTTGGCGGTGTCTCAAGAATATGAGAGCAGCACCAGAACATCCGCCGTCGGGTATAGATATTGAGTGGTAAAAAGTAGTTGTAACGTCTACTTCTTGGGTTTCTGTTGTGTTGCACGTTCGCCCGGTGATCTGGAACGTGGATAATGCACCCAACAAGAAGGGTCGGCACTGAAATAGGAGTGTCCTGTCTCTACCGTTACCAAATACGGTACAGTAACAACAGTCCGTCTGCGCCTCAGAAGGGACGTTGCTAGGTACGGGGTAGGGGCCTGCCTCTCTAGCGTGTGGCGTCCGCGTCCAGAAGGTCGATATTTCTGGGGCAGCCTAGCCTGGATGCCGTTGAAACAAGCTATGCCTGCCCAGGTAATACTGTATTGTACTGTATTGGCGGTGAAGTCGATGTTTTGAAGGTAGAAACTTTAAGAGATGAGAATGCGCAGAGATTAAAGAAGGAGGAAAAATTCGTATTTGGGTTGCAGTCGGCAGATGAAGACAAAGAAATTAAGAATAAACTGAAGTTATGCAGGAACTTAAACTCAAACCTTTGTTAACAACACCTCATCTGACTCTGCTATACAGTCAATATGGACTATTCACTCATACTGTAACAGCCAATCTCATTCCGTGACACTGCTGACGTGTAGTGTCGAACAGGTAACGAGTGGCTGTTAAAATGGAACGGTTCTCTCAGGGGGATATTCGTGTGGATTTCACGCATCTTTCCCCAGAAGCTGCTGTCACATTGCTTTGCTTGAACCTTGTGTCCACCTAGCTTTTTCTCCTGCCGAAGACAAGACCAGACATTGATCAATGCATACTGCATGACCTCGGTTTTGCATGTCCCATGAGGTGGTTGGAAATTGCGGTTAAAGCTTTGTTATGCTGGGATGGGAATTTAAATGGGTATCTTGCGATTGTTTTGATAGACTAGTAGGCTGGCAACTGAACAGTGCATTGGTTTGACAGCTCAGGAATGAATAACGAAATCTACTGTATTTGGCATTTGGATAGTCACTATAGCGATGGTTCATGTATTCACTGCTGATCACCGTTGAAGGGTTTCCTGGGGAGTCGAAGGGAATCCACTAATTTAAGAACGGACGGTCAAGGTTGAATGAAACAAAACAAGGCGATACGATATCCCTATAGTCTCGTATAATGCATAAAATATTTGCTCCTCCCTTCGTTGCTATGTGTTAATATATATACTTTAGTCTCTAAGGCGAAGCTCTGACCTTCTCGATTTTGTCCAAATCCAAACTGAAGGATCCCTGAGGATCCAAAAGTCAACATTTAATGGTACCGACTCTTCTTTTTCCCCTCGCTTTGCAGCTTTCGAGAACTCAACATATCAAACCAATATTCTTCTGAATAATCAAATCTCCCATATCTGTTGATATGACAATATTTATTCATTGATAACCAAGGCATTTCTGATGAACCGCTGTTTTGCTCTGGGGAATCAGTTTATCTCAGAACACTTCAACTTGAAGAAGGTAAAGCGGGCTAATAGGCTGGCAGCAGCTCAACTTGCAACTATATATACAACCTTTGGTACGCAAAGTATTTGCGACTACTTTAACGAACCGTGACTATATGCTGGAAGCAACTACATCAAAGACACTCGATCACAGTAGATGGGAAAATAGTTTCGGGGAACAATGTTCATGAGCTTTATTTCTTTCATTGACTTGAACCGGCATGCAGTACCAGGCCCAATTAAGCCCACGACACATAGGTCATGGGGAGAACTGCGATGCTTTGCATTGCACTACATGTTCTCGCTAAGAGTCGTCGCTTTTCATCACCCTTGTTTGGTATATCCTCAAATGCCCTAGACCCATTTTACCCCGAAACGCCTTGAAAAACATTCTCTATCAACGAGACATTTAAGCCTGCTGGTCGCTGAGGATGTCGGAGTCACCAGCGTCGAGAATGGCCATGGTGGAGCATCGGAAGAGCTTACCGCAGGCGGTACCGAGCTCGATCTGTAGGATTACGAGTAAGCTTGTGAACCCTCCAAAGTCGAGATGACTTCTTCTCTGGGTAGGCCCACAAGGACTAGAGAGTCCTTGAGGCCAAAGAAATGTTGTCAAGCAAGCATTTCCGAGAAGTGTCATCTTGCAGGTAGCTGCAAGATGACAGCAGTTTTAGAAAAATTATGACTTACGTTGTTGCCAGAGAAGTGGTGGATGGGGGCCTTGGACAACATGCTGTAGTACTCAAGCTCAGACTTGCGGAGAGGAGGAGTGTTGCCAGCAATGATGATGAGCTTGGCCTTGCCGGATCGGAGACTCTTGAGGGTAGACTTGTATCCAAGAGTGACTGAAAATACCAATTAGCAAAAAGTTCGTTTGTCATGAATTCTCGTGCGTACCCTTTCCGGACTTCATAACAAGCGCCAACTTAGAGTTGATGCTGTTGGCATCCTTCTTGCTCTTCTTTTGGGGGGCCATTTTGACGGTTGGGTGACTGGTTGGCGGCGACTTGTCGTTTGGTGATGGATTGCTGGAGTTGAATCGAAAAAAAGTCCCAAGTCAAAAATGATTTTGAGGAAAGTGTGCTCCATGGCGGACCCACTTGCCTTGCGAGCCCTAATCGGGTGGGGCGGGTGGCGACTCCGGATTTCTAAGCGTTCACAGTCCAGAGACAGGCAGGCATTTGGGATCCCTCGCGAAACTCATCTTCCCTCCCACAACCAACTCCGCCCAGATCAATCAACAATCCGACAAAATGGCGCGCCGTCCTGCTCGTTGCTACCGATACTGCAAGAACAAGGTCCGTTTTATCGCACTCGACGTTTATGAGGAATATTGGAGGATTTCGGGTCTCTGGAAGTGATTCCATGACGAAATCCCCCGTGCTGCTCCTTTGCGGGGGCAGCTTCTCTGACTGCGACGAAATTCCCCTTTGACGATAACTTCATCATACTAACTTTATCTTTAGCCGTATCCTAAGTCTCGGTTCAACCGTGGTGTCCCCGACCCCAAGATCCGAATCTTCGATCTTGGCCGAAAGCGCGCCAACGTCGATGACTTCCCTCTCTGCATCCACCTCGTTTCCAACGAGTATGAGCAGCTGAGCTCTGAGGCTCTCGAGGCCGCCCGTATTTGCGCCAACAAGTACCTCGTCAAGAACACCGGTAAGGAGGGTTTCCACCTCCGAGTCCGTGCTCACCCTTTCCACGTCGTCCGTATCAACAAGATGTTGTCTTGTGCCGGTGCCGATAGACTTCAGACCGGTATGCGTGGTGCCTGGGGTAAGCCCAACGGTACTGTCGCCCGTGTCAACATTGGCCAGATTCTCATGAGCGTCCGCACTCGTGATGCTAGTATGTCAAAATCCGATTACAAACCAACTTTGAGTCATCTTACTAATCAACTACCAGACCGTGCCATTGCTCTCGAGGCCCTCCGCCGATCCCAGTACAAGTTCCCTGGCCGACAAAAGATCATTGTCTCCAAGAACTGGGGTTTCACTCCTCTCCGACGTGAGGAGTACCTCGACAAGAAGGCTGCCGGCCGCGTCAAGGTCGACGGTGCTTACGTCCAGTTCCTCTCCAACCACGGTTCTCTGGAGCGCAACATCCGTCGCTTCCCCGACGCTTTCAAGTCTGAGGCTTAAAGGAATGATTGATAGGATGGAATATGGGTTTTCTGGCGTCAAAATGGCTTGTCAAATAAGGACCCCTTAAAACTACCTAGTTAAAGGGCGTCGGTTAGGCAAATTGAAATCTTACATTCAGAACTGGACACTCTTTTGCACTGCACAATTTCGTGATAAACTTAATGATATCATGAACACTTTCCTGACAGACATGCCAATAATCTCAGTAATCTCGCCCGAGTGATCCGGCTTGGGAATATCTACAGCGCAATGTGCCTCTGGACTGCGGCGCTGGAATCTACACAGCTTATGACGACCTTGCTTACCTACCTAGCCCATCAGCTCCAGTCTGGCATTCCTCCGGCCCCGAAATGGTGATTGGCGGAGCATGTCGTCCGTCCATCCACTCGTGTCAATGCCGGATTGTGGTGTGCTCATGCTCACCTTGTAACATGATTTAATGCAGGAGAAATACTACCGTTCCACCGTCATTCTGTGATTCCAACTTGACACAAAATGCATATATATACGGAAAGACAATCTGATAAACAACTATTGGTAGAGCATAAAAGAGAGACATTGTCTTGTTGGGGATATCTTAGAAACAAAGCTACTCCCCCTCTGTCTCGGTAGGCCACATGACTTCACTTGGGTGATTTGTGACGCCATCCAGGTCACAGGTAGCGCACATCCTTTATCTCTCAACGTCTGGCCAGTCATCAGGGATCACCGCTGGACAATACAGGACTGTCCCGCATTATTAGTGAGCATGAATCGCTGGTCTATGAAAAATGGTTGAGGATGCTACTATTACGTAGTGGCTTAGTCGTGTAAATTCGCTTGTTCTATTATCGAATGGTAAAATCTTGACAACATGTCATTGTATTGATATCAGCCTGGGCATGCACAGTACCTTGGACTTGTGACGTTGCTGCTTGGAGATGCTGAACTGTACAGGTATCTGCTAACACAGTCAGATCAGATGCAGCGGGAACGAGATGAGAAGGTGGCTGGGTGGTGGACACTAAAGCAGCGAGATGGAGGGCCAGTGGACCACCTGCGGTCGTGTCAGGTCGCGGGAACCAGCAAGGTACAGAGTACTGAAGAGCAACTCATCAGCCTGCATTTCCTCTTGGCTCGACCACGGACCCTTTTTCTTCTCGAAGGATGTAACGATATCTTAACCGTCCCGCGCCTGATAGGTACATCAAATATCGGTCAGCACAACACATCAAAGCAAAGCGCAGCATCAAGCATGTAATAAGCAGGCCCGAAATGCCATGCTGTGCCCATCCACGTCAGACGTATAATACTGTCCTGTACATAATAACAGACGCAGAAGGACGGGAATCAGGGTTGTACGGTCTAGTTAATGCGGTCTATCCAGCCGCGCTGGCGACTCATGCGGGTGGACTCTGTCGAGTGGAACGCATAGTCTAGGACGTTAGGAACTCTTGAGACCCTTGATATGATAGTGTCCGCATACCCGGATGCTGCGTTGAAGTACTATGGACTCTCTACGTATATATGATAAGCCGCAACCCGAAACAATGACTGGAAACAAAACAGCATACCCGGGTAACCAGCTGAGCTTTACTTCGAGGTTGTTGTGGATGGATGGACAGCAACTGAACACGCGAGCGTCTCTCCCCCCCACCCGCCGATCAACCCCCGACTACAGTACAGCGTAGAGCGTCTAGATGACGCCTAGGTATGAGAGTAGCATCCTATTGAGCCTTAAGGTACGAATACAGGCCTAGCTTGGGTTGCATGGTTGGGTCAATCTTGTCATCCTTCCCGCCTCTTTTTCTCGCTATCTGCTTTAGTGAGACTACCTAACTCGGAATCTCTCTTTCTCCCCCAACATCCTTGTTCTTGAATCTTTCTTCTTTATACTACCTCTTTGATATCTTCATCTCTCGACTTTGGGCCTACTCGACATTTTCAATCACGAGCTACCAAGCGTCTGCAACTCATTGTCCCGCTCTCTATACTTGCTCATATTGCCTCTTCAAGAAAGCCCCGACATAGGTGGGCATATCTAGAGGGTCCACTTCCATCATCGACGCATCTTATCTTGTCCGCCACTTCCTTATCAGTATCAACTTCACGACTTCGCGACAACTGAACGAGTGCGACAATCATGGCTTTTCATCAGCCGACTCGACAGTCGGTTCAGCGCGTGGTACGGCCCCCGGTTGACGAACAAGAACTCCCGCGAAGGGAAGTGCCTATCGCTCAAGAGCGACAACCAGAGGAATCGCAGGCATGGGTGCTGTTCGCGCCGACTGATGTGACGACAACATCATATCTTACCGAAACAGACCATTCATTACAAACTCCTGGGAGGTCAAGGGTGGGCGATTTAGGAAGTTTGAAACCGGCTGCGAAATCGGAGGATGCGTCACGCCAATCCGCCCCAGCATCTTCTCTCGACGATGAGGATGATGCTGAGCTGGACAGTCTTGACGGCCACTTACCTGGCTTCCAGTCGATACCCGGGGTGCATTATCAACAACTGCGCGAGGAAAACCCAGCATCCAGTCCTGTATTTCCTGCCCATGATGGACTGGGATCTTTTCATCTTGACCAACCGACGTTGGGTGCCGTGGCCCAGGATCATATTTACCAGTTTGAGCGTTTCAATCCCAGGCGGCAGTTTCAACGAAGGGAAAGTTTCGACTTGAGGCAACTTGACGTGGAGCACGACCAAGTGCACGAGACAGAGAAGCGCCAACGGATTGAAGCGTGGCGCTTAGAACACAGTCGAGTGTTACTTGGCGAGATTCAGCGCGAGACAAGGCGGCGGCGGTTTTCACAAGCATCAATTCCCAAGCGCCCATCATCCAATGTGCCTTCTGTCCCATCAGCTCTGGCATATGATGGGGAATCAGATAATATGACATGGCACGACGAGGACGCTGTGCAGACACCTACTGATTCAGAAGGCGTGTTCACGCAACTTACTAAAAAGTTTCTGAGAGATATCGTTGGAATGGACGAGCACTCAATCTCTGTTATGTTGGGAGAAACTTTGCCTGACGATGCCGAGGATCTATCTTCAACACCCCGCGCCTCTCAGCACCTGGCATGGGAATCACAGCAGTTCACCAACAGAGATGAGTGGCAGTTGAACATGCTCGAGAGGATGTCGAAAGAGCTTGGTTCAATTGTGAGCCACATCTCACACCACCCTGGCGCATTCTCGACATATACCCGCGTCCAGCAAATGCCACTTCCCTATGCCGGACTCCCAATTATCCCAGAGACCAACTCCTCTCATTCCGCCACAGATAACATTCGCCCTACCGAGCCCGAACAATCATCATTCCCCCAATTCAAACCAACCATGCAGCCTTCCCCTCATATCGATATCCTCGGCAGATCAGCTGGGCCATCAGCCGAGACAGAGAATACTTCACGACAACATACACCTATGAACAACGCTTTTACGCAAGAGGAGTGGGAGAAAGATTTGGATATGAAACTGGTGTTCCGCTATTTACGTTCTCGGTTCATGCCACGGGCTAGCAATCCGCCTCCTCCCACTCCAGCTCACCTAGCAACATCGAGCAGTCAGGACATAGCGGCCAAACTGGCCCGCGTGCGACAACACCACCCGCTGGTCTCACGCATGAGGCCTGCAGCTGAGCGTCGAACGTTCAAAGCTACAACACCAAGCAGTCCAGTAGCGATCCGACACCCAAGTAGTTGCGCGAGTCATAGTACAAGACGATCAGCTCGACGAAGTAGCGTTTCGTCACGGCATTACTGGGACATTGGTGGGTCTCTGGGTACGGGCTCTGTGATTGCGTCCAACGGCCCGATGGGCAGTTGGGGCGAAGTATGATGATGACGAGTGTGAAGGTATGACATGTGTTGATTTATGAAGCCGAGCCACGAAGGTCACACTATAGCGATTGCATAAAGGGGTGTTGTGTGTAATATCCTGTTTTGGGATATTTGTTATTGAACATTTAAACGTTGGGGATCACCGTTACAGGAAACCATTAAAGATGAGACATGGCGTTTTCACTCATCACGATAGAGTTTTATTTTTTCTTGAATTCAGAAGCTTGCAGGGCAAGCCGGATACCAATCCCACCTCAAAGCCATACATTTGCATTGTGATGTCTCCTGCTCGTATGTACAAGGACCGAAGAAAGGGTCGCCGAACAATTTTCAATTTTCTGATCTGCAAGACGAAAGATTGTCCCATTTCGCGGAGCCAGCCATTGCTCGAGGCGGAAGACTCAGCTGTCGCCTCACTGAACGAGTTGAGATTATAACACTGACCAAAGAGACAATCACGTCAATTTTGGAAGTGAAACGCAACTGGAAGAGAAGCCGGTAGCCAATGATACCTTTAGCCTCACACGGTTATTGCCTCGTTGATGATCGTTTCAATCCTTGCACGGTTCGCTCATCTCTTGTGAATACTGTGTTGTGGTGTACTTCAGAAGACGTGCTATTTTGTAACTGATGTAAGTCTTGATAGGGGATCTGTTCACTGATAGAATTGGGGTGACTGTGATTGATATCTTGATGCCAGATGTGACGGTGACTGTCACCATTCAGTATTTGACAGCTTCTCATTATTCCCAAGTCTGCCCAATGCTCAGTTGTTGAGTTAGGTTTAAGACAACTTATTAGACGGACTTGGACCAGAGGGAGGCGCCGTTCCCTCCCGTCAATTACCGCAGACGGGGCGGGGATTAGAACTTGGACTGTAGAAAGTATCTTATTGGTTTAATAATCGTTATCTAAAAGCGCTTCCCTGTGCTCTTGTAGCTTTTGGTGAGTGTGCACTGACTTGAGCACTTAAACTGGCGTCCTTTAGCATAACCAGGCGGGGTAAAGCAGAGAAGCAGCTCTGAAAGTGACTTGTTCCAAGACATGCGGTGCCGCTTTAACAGGTTTCGTGCCTCCCTGCATACACTATAATCAAGCCGTCTTTTAGGTGGAAATTTGCGGCTTCATTGTCTAACAGTAACCGTTGTAATGAGATCGTTGAAACGGTTGACCTGTGATGTTGAACTACTCGAATGTATTTATAACAGCAAAACGAATAATTCATATGAAAGGTGTAAACGTTTTACTAATTCAAAACCGCCATTCTTCTCTTCAATACCCTGTTAAAGGCAGCGATCATGTCTTGCCATAAAGAGCCATAGTGCGTCAACAAGGTGCGCGTATCGAGCGAGGCGTGTCTCGTCTCTACTGTGGGGGGATGCACCCATTCAACCATTCCATTTCCACATCTACCTAACCACCACCACTTTAGCACTTCCAACCCCATACACATCCTAGTCCCGTCTCGCGAGCCACTCGAAAAGTCGTCGCCTTGTTCGCCTTGCTTGCTCGTCGCATCTTTCATAGGCAGGCAGGAATTCTAGGATCCTCCATCACGTTGCGACTTTGCTTCTCGACCACTCACTTCTGTCCGCCTGCGATTCTTTCGTCTCCTGAGCTTCAGTATAAATAGAGCTGTTTCCTCGATCCACGACCATCTAACTCTCTTCTTTCGCGCCGTGGTTAGTCTCCTCCATTCTCCTCGGATTCCATTTCTGCCTTTTCGCCAGGCTTTTTATGGATTGCGCCTGGATTTGTTTCGACCTTGGCGGCCAGTATAATGATTCTAATTGACCTATAGTGCGATGAACTGAATTAGGCGGCCGCTCTGCCCGCGACCCTCTGGGCCTGGTTGAGGAGCACCCGTGACCCATTCACCACGGCCTCCACTGCTTTCAACCATTCGCGACATTTATATAGACTTATATCCCACTCGAAGGCGCCGAGCCTACTCTATCTGCTTTGCGATTCTGGCCTCGCGACATGAGCGCGCACAACTTCCAATGGCAACGACTCAATTCGACCCGTCCCACTTCAATCCAAATGCCTTCGATATATATACAGACGCCGTCGCGGTCAGGACGCCGACCCCCAGCTTGCCAGGAGGATCGTGCGGTTTCGTGGATCTAAACCCAGGTGCTAATGGAGCTCGCTGCGGATGCCGAAGGTTCTGGAGCCGATGTCCAACAGGCAATCCCGTACCGGATCAATCCCAATGGTGTATGTGCAACCACCACGCCTGCTATCACGATGAGGGACCTCGTGATATCCCGCAACCTGAAGTGAGTATACCAGGCCAAGAGAATGAAAGACCAAGGACTGGACGCGAACCTCTCAGCCCCGTTATGGACATGACCATCAAGACACCTCCAGTGATTCCTGGAATGGACTTTACGAGTTTTAACCCAGGAGCCTTATCTTTTATCCAAAGGACGTCAGAACCAAGATTACCGGACCAAAGGATGCCATTAGATATTGGATCGCATCCCAGGATCACGGCCAGTCAAACCCAAGGAGCTTCTGCCTCGATACCTGATACCCTAAGTTGGGGCGGATTAATACAGTCACAGCCATGTCCTTCTTCTATACCGCCAATACCAATGCAATGCCTAATGGCTTCTCAAACAGCATCTACTACGTCATCGATCCAAGCTAAGTATATACGGCCTTTTGCTGGAAAGGGTCTTCACACGCTTAACAGTGTTCCGGAAAACAGACCTTCATCTCCAACTCAGCCCATGACCCAGGATTCACAACCGCCTGCTATATTTAAGGACCCGGTGCCACAAAACGGATCTTTTACATGGACTTCCCAAGGTCACAGACCAGCTGATACTCCTGGAGCTGGCACGTCGACCGAATCTGAGCCTCGAGCTTCATCTTTCAGTGCGGCTGTTTCACGGCGCGCTTTCAAAAACCTCTCTGATACCGTCAGTGGCCATGACCAACGACTTGACCGGCTAGAGACGGTTTCTTTTACAGTTGCGGGACATGAGGATTGCCAGGAGAAGCATGATCATGCTGATATCCGGATGACCGATTTGGAAAGCCGGGTTGAAGAGGTGGAAAAGATTGTCAACGATAACAACAGCAATGCATCTCGCCGTGGCGATGATGCTAGTGTGTTATCGGTCTCGACCAGTGTCACAAGCCGTCCAAGCCACTCACAAGAGCTTTGGAGCCAGGTCCAGTCTCTTCAAGCACAAATGGTTCAACTACAGTCGTTAATGCCTTCTCCCACTCATCCATTCGAGATTGAAGTTGTCTTTCTGCCATTTCCCCTAAAGAAGGTCTGGCAGGAGGCTCAGCAGTTCAAGAACGAGCCACAAATTTCTAACGACGACTGGACACAACTACCAATGACACACAGTGCAACCACCCTGCGCTCTGAAATGTCTCTATACCCTGACTGGATAACCTCGGACCAAGAAACTAAATGGCTCTTGCCCAAAGCTTGCGCTGACAAGAGTATCATTGATCGACGATTGCGCAGTCGTGGCTTGATCAAGACGATATCAGTCAAGGGTTCAGATGCTCGTAGCGTTACCATGGCCATGAATGGGGCCTTTGGACATCTCTTTCGCGAGATGAACATATTCTCTCGCCCGCAGACTACTGACCCGCGGTCATCCACATACCTTGGACTCCAGTCCACATGGGTCCCTCTGCGCAAGATCCATAAAGATTCGCGACTGCGTTTCCTCAGCCCTGCTGAGATGATGACACCTGCGGTGTGGGACGTTCAGTTTCTTAGCCAGGTCATGATGCGAGCTTCTGAACCTAGGTTGTTCATCACTCACCCTGACGCCTATCTCCAAGACTTCCCAGCATACGAGATGGGCTGGACCTGGCAAATGCTTAGAGAGATGGGCCCAGTCGCTCCTAACCCATCAGACTCGTTGGATGACAGCAAGGCTTTCGTAGAGTGTTGGAATTGGGCAGAGCAACTTGATGAGGCACCTAGTGCTGACATCCCCATGGGCATGCGCAATGAAAAGGCCCCAGCTTCAGTCTCGCCGTCACAGACATTTTATCCAGCTCTTCAAAGGATGAAATCTTCGAGCCCCTTTATGGCACGGGGTCCATCGCCTCGCCTTGGCAGCCGACGAGGTTCTCATCCACCTCACATCCGAACTTCCTCAACACCCATGGCTGCTCCGATCCAACCTTCGCCTGCGCTCAGCAGACGCCGTGTTTCATCCTACGGACAAAGTCGTCGCCAATCTCCCGCGCTCCTTACCAACTCTCAATCGGCGATCATGAAGCGTCGTCGTACAAGGTCGCCGAGCCATCGCTTCACACCAAGGTGGACTGCATCACCGAGCCCCATGCCCATGGGTCTCAGCGATCGTCAACAAGCACGCGGAACTACACCCTTCGCATATGCCACGCCGTTCAGTAACGCTCCCCTCCAAGAGCGCCCTCTGCGTTCGGGAAGTGTGGCGCCCACCGCCGCTCGAGATGACCTTGATGATGACTCTGATTTCAACATTGATATTTACGAGAGTGGTTCTGATGATATGGAAGACAACGAGAGTGTGGACGGTATGGAAATAATCACACATAACCAGGCCTTACCAGGCCGACGATCACAGGGTTGGCAACTCCCTGAAGATGAGCCATGGCCTGGAATCGAGGACCAACGTGCTGCTGAGGATCACGAAAATGTCGACCCTCAACATAGTGACCCTGCCAGTAACGTCAGCAGCCAGCCCTCCGAGTATCCCAGTACACAAAATGTTTGGCCCAACAACAACTCAACCGAATTCCACATTCACGAAGACGATGACAATAACAACAGGTCATGAAGCGTCTAAAATACGTTACACATGACCGATGCCATATGAAATAACGGCAACACCATTTTCTCCTATATGTACACACATTTTGCATCTCCATCAACAGTTGGCTGTCTCATTGCGTTGTCTCTGCATTTACACGTTTGGCGTTTATAGGTACGGAAAGGTTCTGGTTTACAAGGCGTCCCTGCAATCATGGTTTCTTGGGGTCCGGAGGCGTTCGATGCATGGGTTGTGATGTTATGGAGTTGGGGCTGGTACTGTCTTATTGATGGGAGGAGATTGCCTTGACCTTGTGGGAAAAGCCTGTAAACCTAGGATGGATCTTTTGTATCTCGATATCAGCACACTTACTCCTCTTTGTTGAAGCTTGGTTTTGTTTATGCCAAGCAAACAAGCAGTAGCCATTTATTTGAAACCATATTTATTCATATTTACCTTGATGATGAGAAACAAGCTGCTTCGACTTGGTGGAAGGCAGTCAATGTCCAGTTACTTGGTTCATTCTTTAACCGAGGCTCATCTGAGGCAAGATACATAACATCGGAGTGTTTATGTCTCATTCCTACATAGAAGCAAATTTGTATATCTCGATGCTGTCGAGCTATTCGTCAGGTCGCTCCATTTACTTCATGAGATTCCGATTCAGAATCAGACTAGATACACCAAATACTGGGGCAAAGGTCAAATTACCAAAAGTGGAAATATCTAGAGAGAAATTAAATCAGCTTCTTCACGTTGAACAGAGTTCCACCACCCCACGTTGTGCTGAGCATGAGCTCTTCTTCACTGACGTGTTGGTTGGAGGTTAGACTCAAAGCGGAAGTAATTAGACAAACTTTGACAATATTAGCTTTTGAACAAGCATGAACCGACAACGGTCAATGTACTTTTTACTGTATGATAACGAAGTTGGACATGAAGTTTAGACTACTTGGTCTAGGGTACCTTGGCCTGTGGACCAGGTACATGACTTGATCACCGCCTGATATCGTCTGGGGCACCCAAAAGAGAAAAGAGATGGATGCCCAAAGCGAAAATGACGGTACCATCACCAGTTTCTGTTGCCGGGGCCATGTCAAAAATTTTACCCGCTATTTCGTCTCCACCAATTGTAATTGGAAGATGCAGCAGAAGCAGCTTGAATTTCAGTTACAAGCGCGTGTACAGCAGGTACGGGTACAACGCTTCAGCGGGAGGTTGCGCTGCTGCTGCTGCGCGACACCTCCGGCTGCACCTTGATAAAAAGTCAAGACTCCTCCAGCTCCCGCATTTTTCTTCCTTCACCACCACAACTACATCGTCACTTATTTCTAGTCGTCGACCATTCTCACATTCTTCTATCAAAATGTCTAACGAGGAGATCACCCACCCCACCATCGTCGGTATGTTTTTATTCCTTCTATTTTCACTGCCCCGCGTTGTGCTGCCCCTCTCTCATGATGATCATATGCATGGTTTGCTTTTTCGCTCTCGGGAATGCCTGCGAGAAACCAAGACCAATGCCTCCATCATTGAGCTCACAACAATGCAATTGATCAAACTCTAACTAACATCCCCTTAGATGGCTGGTTCCGAGAGATCTCGGACATGTGGCCCGGTAAGCAAACTCAATGCCCCCAAGCCCATCAACTCAATTCTTACCCAACCGTCCAGGCCATGCCATGACCCTCCGAGTTGAGAAGGTCCTCGCCCACGAGAAGAGCAAGTACCAGGACGTCCTCATCTTCAAGTCCACCGACTTTGGCAACGTCCTCGTCCTCGACAACGTCATCCAGTGCACCGAGCGCGATGAGTTCTCCTACCAGGAGATGATTGCTCACCTTGCCCTCAACTCCCACCCCAACCCCAAGAAGGTTCTTGTCATTGGTGGTGGTGACGGCGGTGTTCTCCGTGAGATCGTCAAGCACGACTGTGTCGAGGAGGCTACCCTCTGCGACATTGATGAGGCTGTCATCCGTCTCTCCAAGGAGCACCTCCCCTCCATGGCCTGTGGTTTCGACCACCCCAAGTCCAAGACCCACGTCGGCGATGGCTTCAAGTTCCTCAACGACTATAAGAACGAGTTCGACGTCATCATCACCGACTCCTCCGACCCCGATGGACCCGCCGAGGCTCTCTTCCAGAAGAGCTACTTCCAGCTCCTCCATGACGCTCTCCGTGAGGGCGGTGTCATTACCACTCAAGGTTGTATGTTCCCTATTTTTTTGAGGAAAGCAAATGGCGTCCCTAGGAACGGCAGAATCAGGGAACCCTGCATGGTCAAAGTTGGTCGGTGCAGTAGGGCTCTCCCTCGATGGGTACATCACTGTACCGCTTCCCTCCTAGGGACTTCCAGAAGCTAGTGCTGCTTTCCCAGCTCTGCTTCCGGTAGTCCCGTGATAGCATGTGTTTCGATCAAGCGTATATGTCAGCCGTTGCTCTGCTCGGCCGGTTATATTCTGCTGTTCCTGAACCGCCATGGTCTTGTTTTGTTATATCCATAGCTTTATGGACTCTGCTGACTCGTTACCCTCACAGCCGAGAGCCCCTGGCTTCACCTCCCCCTCATCGCTCGTCTCAAGAAGGACTGCGGTGCCATCTTCCCCGTCGCCGAGTACGCCTACACCACCATCCCCACCTACCCCTCTGGCCAGATCGGCTTCATGGTCTGTTCCAAGGACCCCAAGGCCGACGTCAAGAACCCCCTCCGATCCTGGACCAAGGAGGAGGAGGACGAGAAGCTCCGATACTACTCTTCTGAGATCCACAAGGCCAGCTTCGTTCTTCCCAAGTTCGCTGCCAAGGCTCTTGAGTAAGGTCGTCCGCACACAACGAAGGATTTATGCAGATTGGTATAGGCGGCTACGTTTATGAGTTTACGCAGAAAAGGGATCAATGGGGATAAAAAAGGCCATGGTGGCCACATAGATTCATCCGGATGCAAAGGTATATATGCTCCGAGAAGGAAGATTCTGGTATTACTGCCAGTCATTGAATAGAGAAGTTTTGTCTCTATCTTGAGATTTCTTTTTGTTATAGTGACATGATTTTGATTATATGTGCTCTTTGGGCAGTTTGGCTTCGGACACTCGGTTGGTTTCTCAAGACTCCTCAAACTGGATCTTACCCTCACTCACGTCTGGGTATACGTCAAATCTTCGCTGCGTGTTCAATGGAATGGCCTTCCTTGCCTCTGTGATCTTTTCAGGGTCAAGCTCCCAGTCAACAGTGGTTTCCTTTTCATCTGCCTCTACCTGAACCTGTGCCATCGGGTCCGCGACAAGACTGTGGCCATAGGCAGGATAACCTGTCTCGGCGCGGGCGGGACTGCATAGAGCGACATAGAGCTGGTTATCCGCGGCACGAGCTCGTCCCAACAATTGCCAATGCAAAGGACCGGTTGTAGTATTGAAAGCACCAGGGTAGATAAGTGCGAAAGCACCTTTTCGAGCTGCGATGGTGGCTAGCTCGGGGAAGCGCACGTCGTAGCAAATGGCGACGGCAATCTTTCCGTACTCGGGAAGGTCGACGAGCGTCACCTTGTTACCGGGGCTGAGAATATCAGACTCGCGGAATGTAATCTTGCCGGGAATATCAATGTCGAAAAGATGCACCTTGCGATGTGTTCCCAGCAAAGAACCATCCGGTCCGAAAATGAGAGTTGTGTTGTAGTACTTTTTCGTATCAGGGCTGTATTCAGGGATAGAACCGCCAATTAAGTAGACCTTGTTATCGGCAGCCATCGATGAGAGAGCGTGATAAGAGGGTGCATCATCCTTGGATGGTGGACTGGGCAGCAGAGTCTCTGCGTACTGAGGGAAGTGGTCTGTTCCATAAGGCGAATTGAAGCATTCTGGCAAAACAACAATCTTTGCGCCAGATGAAGCTACACGGGCGACGTGTGATGCCGCACTGTCAAGGTTGGCTTTCTTGTCTGATCCAGAAGCAAGCTGGATGAGAGAGAGCTTGACACGCTGCTTGAGAACGGGAGCTGTGGTGGATGACATGCTGCGTGCTGTGCGCTGAAGCAATGAGAGAGGAGTTGGCGATGATGATGTGAAAGTTCGTGCTGTTAGTGCGAGTCGACGAAGGACAGTTCGCATTGTATTGGTGAGCGTGTGAAGATGGCGAAGTGCTATGGGGATGAGACGAGAGAGTTGACGGAGGCCGGCATCGGGATTCGGATTTGGTGATGCAAGGTGGGGGTGGGGTTCATTACGCGATATCTTTAGACGCGGGGCAATCTCAAGCCGTGTTATTCGTTGATGGTTTCCATGTTGTATAGATATCGAGAAATGCCTGATAATAGATACTTGGATATGATAGTCTTCCTACTTTCAAGTCTGCAAATCAAGGACTGCCTGCCTGGACACTGTCAGGATTACATCTGCGTTAGAACAAGAGAGCTCCTTGGCAATTGCAGACTACCCGGAGTTCAAGCAAAATGCATTATATGTGTTGAATGTTCAGTTACCATTAGAGGACACTCGTGATTTTACCGAGTGGTCATGCCGATGGTCTTTCATAACCTACGACGGTAGAGTTCACGTTTGTGTTCATATGCATCATTGTCGGGGCTGTTATTGTAGCATGTTGGAGTACATTGTTTGCAATGATATCCAACTGAAAGAGAGAGATTAGCTGCTGGTTGTTGCTCCCTTGGCAGCAAAACATCATCCTCCCATAAACCCAATTCGAACCGAGACTCAAACGAGTGACTCTTCAAAAAAGACCGCCATAATCAGAATCCCTACCTAAGTATACCACCGTCGCTATAAACCAAATCTCAAGGTATCTCGAACTAATGATTGTGCACACTTGTAGCCGTATCTGGCTGACCCCTCTTATACATGTACTGAAATACATTTGCAGGCAAGACTAGCTTTAGTCTTGCCACAAGTCAAGCTCAGCGACGGTTGTAGACGCTGAAACCACCCGAGTTTCCGTGAGAGTGGTCAGGTTTGTCACCCTTTGAAGAGGGAGGAGGTGGTGGAGCAGCACCTCCTTGCACTCGAGGGGGTGATGCTCCTGTAGCGAGATAGCTGTAGGATACTCTGCGGAGTTTGGTTCCATGACATCCATGGCATGTCCCATCACTGTTCAGTTAGTCAGGCTGAATAGGTAGCTGGACATAGCAACTAACGCTCCACGCTGGAAAGAGCCTGCGCATAGGTCACAGGTGATCCAGGTCATGTTTTGATCGTCAAAGACATAGGAGGAAACAGGCGAAGACATGGTGATGGATATCAGAGATAGGTTGAGTTTGTGATATTCCAGCTTGGAAGTGGCTGTGGTTTCTTGTTTGAGTATTTCCGTTGCAATTCCAGGCGAGATTGATGATATATATAGTCACTTAAGGGTTATGATCGGGACAACCCAACCAAACATCCAAATGCCATCATACCGCCGTTTATCTCGACAAAGGCAACCAACACACCGCCTCTGTAAATGGCATCAAGTCGCGGTTCAATACAAAGGCGTCATATTATTTTGACTGTCAGAGCCGGTAGCCGCTGTCATGATGCCGGCTGCAACCGGGTCTCGTGGTGACGATCGGGTCAAGGATGTTTGGTTGCCTTAATCGGGCTCGAATCTTGAAGCATAAGTGTCGAGTTGACTTTGTGCCCAAATACAAAGGCGCTCAACTGAGCCGAGATGGTAATTCTCACATCTGCCGTCGCGAATTGGGGCCTCATTCCTGGATGCATATCCCCACATCAAATCTGTCGGCTATGCGCTGCAGCACATGGTTGACCGAATCGCAGCATTTTGTGGCTTCGACAGCACATGCAGCTTCCCCCCTTCGGTCTGCACCACAAACGCCTCCTGAACCGTGTTGTCGGTGATATATATGGGGATTAAATCCCTCGAAATCTTGACCGGTTGCTAAACAGTTGGGCAAATCAATGTCCAGGCTGACCAAGACCAACGGCTTGCTGCATGATCGCAAGGTTGTACCCCATACCCCAAGCTTTTGCGACAAACTAGGGCTTTGGAAAAAGTGACTTGGGCTCAATTCACGCAGCTTTGCGGGTAATGACAGGATGCCAGTTCTCAAACAGAATTGCTATTGCGTGCATATCTAATTAGGTGCAGCAAGCACGAGATGAGACTGCTTACCCAACGCCCCTTTGGGAGGATATCTATCGATTGGGTGGGTGGGACATGTCGTCTTTGAGAAATAGATGGGCTATGTGCCGTGAAATATCAGCTCAAGCCTTGTCTGTGATAGTGATGAGGCGTCGAATGGCGAAACTTTTCTCATTTTGTGTGGAACTGCCTATATTGAAGCCTGGATATAGTAGTCATTGTTAGCAATAGGCTCCTTTGCTAATGTGTAGTTTCGAGGTGAAGAGTCCATGGTGAGGAACATGGTCTTGGCTGTTATGCAATGTCTGTCCCGTCTCTTACATGGTGCAACCTCCCGATGACCGTCGGGCCTGTTCAGCCAGCATCGTTTGCAAGTTGACCGACTTTCCGTATTCTGACCGCGCCCATGGTTATTTGTTGCATCGGACGGTTCTCAAAGGCCATCCCGTAAAAAGACCAAATATATGAGGCCACGACATTGTTCTTCAACATGCTACTCTTGTACACCCATCGACAACCTGACCGGTCAAAGTACAAGTGTTGACTGCCGGTCAAGCCAACACCAAAAATAATGAGAGAGGGACTGTGATTTTGCGGTAGTTTTTGATACGCAGAGCCATGCACCTTGTCTCTAGCTTTGCCTTTTTGTGTTACCCTCTACTTCTTAGAAGCCGCTATGCCAAGCACAGAGTCTTTTCCACACCAACAAGTTGTCATAGATGAAGTCAAGGCCCGAGCAACATTGACCAATCTTAGCCCTTTGATCGATCGATACCTAGTCTGGCCTCTGCTCGGCTTAAAATCTCGGCAATAAGAAAAGACTGCTCAAAGTCTGACCACCACACTTGGTAGATTCCGACTATTCCAGGGTGTGGTAAGGGGTACGATATCCGCTGGAAAGGATCAAAGATAAGAAGCTCGAGATGTAGATCCTGGGGATGTTGCACGAATGCTCCTGCAGGGCTCTTTTGCGGACGTGACATAATGTTATCTGTCTCGATGTTCGAGGCCATGCATATTCAGCCCTTAACTCATAAGGTGCATTTGATGACGTCTAAGCTCATCAAAAGCTTGTCAGATGACCTTGACGAAGAATAGGGCGTGTCTGTTGCCAATCAAACGCTATATGATGTTCGTGTCGTTATCTCCGTGCAAGCCAGGTCTGCTTTAGGCAATGGAAATTGGCAATGAAGAAGCAATACGGGTAATCTGCTCAGATTGTGGCATATACCGCTGGTGTCTCGACGCTGGTGTCTTCAACATGCTGCGATACCTGGCTCGGTGAGCCAGGGTAGAGCAAATGCCAACCTATGGCAGCGTGTTGAAAGGAAGGACCACTGGCGCCTTCTATCGTTCGTAATGATAGCACAACACCAAAGTGGGAAGGAAAAGATAGGATCCTGAGTTCTCGAATATGACATGTTCGAATGTCTCAAAACTTCCGAAAGACCGGGGTCAAGAAGTCGTATTGAGAATTGCAACGGCGTTGCACGACATTTGGACCTGCGTTTGTAATGTCGCTGTTGAATGATCTGATAGTCTGGTCCAAAAACAATTTGAAATTGGCAAAGTTGGATTGTGCCGTTCTTCAAAAAGAATGTAGTGTGATAACTCCTGATTGTCGGCTCTCTCAACACAGCTCACCAATAGAGGCTAAGCAGTGATTCGCCGCGAATATTGATCTGCCTGATAATGTGACCACTCTTGAGGCTAGATTGGACTGCAAATCCTGTTATTTCCCCCTTTGCCAACAAAGACGAAAGAGTCTTGGAGCGTATTTGTGATTGAGTCGGGCACTGGTAAGGCCACTTATCGTTATTGCAAAGTCATATCACTGACAGTGCCTGACGATAACGACAATGTGCGTTCGGGATGAACGACATATTCGGCGCCGTGTTGCTGTGCTGCAGAGACGGGTGATGGCATGGGCGAAACTTCGATGAGCCCGTGTGACTGGTTGCACAACACATGCCTCTGACAACACAATGACGGTTTTTGTGCACGAAAGACGTCTCTATTTCGCTCGAGACAACCCTGCAAACCATTCCTATTTTTGTCGCATGACTGACTAGTCAATTAATGTATTTTCATTCACGGCATGTTGCACTTGCACTTGCACTTGCGTCGAGAACGAGTGAATAGGGTAGCATCGAATATATTGGAGGGAAAGTGAACAGCATGTGTTTGTAAACTTGGAAGAGTTTTTGTCCTTGATCAGTGCCTCAGTATGGAAGAAAGAAATAATCTATTCTTAAAAAAAGAGCAGACGATGGTTACAGATGTCATGGTAGAGAGAGCAGGAACAACTGGTCGTTGGGACCGTACTCGATACATGCATAACCCGTTTACTGCATCACACTCCGCGTTCTCGTGTGCTGCGCTTCGCGGTGGGAGTCGGGGAGTTAGGAATTAGGAACAGATCCAGCTGTATTTTGCTTTATTTCTTAGCCAGCCTCTTCTAATAAAAGGTCCCTTGCGGACTTGTTCTACCATGAGCTGAGGTTGAAGCGACTGATTTCTCAACTTCAAAATGTCTGTCATTCTCTGCACAGGTAAATGCGACATCTCCATCGTCACATATCCCATTCATCCAAGCTAACCCATGTCGCAGCTGGATATGATCATACTATTAGGTTCGAATGCGACGCGCCTCTCTGGCTCAGCTCTCAATTGACTAACACTGTACTTGAAGATTCTGGGAAGCTTTATCGGGTATCTGTTCACGAACAATCCAACATCCCGACTCCCAGGTAAACCGCCTCTGCATCTCCCCCGACAAGCGGTACCTTGCCGCCGCTGGCCACCACACCGTCAAGCTCTACGATATCAAATCGACGAACCCGAACCCGCTCTTGACTTTCGAGGGGCATACCGGCAATATCACGGGCGTGGCCTTTCACTGCGAGGGAAAATGGATGGTAACTAGCTCCGAGGATGGCACTGTCAAGATATGGGAAACCAGGACTGGCACAATTCAGCGAAGCTATAACCATGGCTGCCCAGCGAATGATGTCGTGATCCACCCGAATCAGGGTGAGATTATCAGTTGCGACAGGTCGGGAAGTGTCAGGGTGTGGGATTTGGCTGAGAACAATTGTTCCCACGAGCTCATCCCAGAGGAAGACGTCTCAGTCTCTAGCGTCACCGTAGCCAGCGATGGTTCCCTGCTATGCGCCGCCAATAATGCCGTAAGTACCAGCGAGGATACATAGGCTCCATCTCTAACTATTTTACCAGGGCAACGTATTCGTGTGGAATCTTATCCAGAGTTTCGATCGCACACAGCTTGTGCCTGTCACCCACTTTAACGCCCACAAGGAATACATCACTCGCATCCTACTATCACCAGATGTTAAGAAGCTCGCGACCTGCAGCGCAGACCACACAGCCAAGATTTGGGAAGTCAAGAACATTGAACCCACCCCAGACCAGGAGCCCAAGCCTTATCCTTTAGAGGCCACTCTCACCGGCCACCAACGCTGGGTATGGGACTGCGCTTTCAGCGCCGACTCGGCGTACCTGGTAACTGCCTGCTCTGATCACTACGCACGACTATGGGAGCTACACAGTCAGCAAATCATTCGACAGTATAACGGACACCACAGAGGCGCCGTTTGTGTTGCACTTAATGATTACTCAGAAACGCGGTAATGTGGTTACATGGGGATGATACAGGACTATGTTCAAGCCTACGGTTGGCGGGAGAATGGCGTTGGATTGATGGTTGCATGCTGATTAGGATGTTATACTTTTAAAGTTTGTTAACTTCATAGACAGGCGTATATCCTTAAACGCGAAGTGAATACATGAGTGTACCAATCTGACTGTCTTCATCTAATCGTATAGCTGGCAAGACACTTTTGAGCTTGATAAAGAATAGTAGTAACATTCAAAGCAGTACTACAGAACTTCCTCCAAGCATATCACCGTCAAGCTACAGCAGAACTTACGATTTGAGTGATGTTCTGAAGACATTCCCGTTGTTCATCACATGAGAAGACATAAAGTGATGTGATTGTGTCAATTCATGTTTGTCTCGAGGTCTAAATAACTCCTAGTTTTTCACAAATCCGTGTGGGTAATTAAATAGTTCGCTAGATACGGAAAGCATAAGACTCCTTAGAAGTCCTCCTTGTCAAGACGCTCCTGGGCATTCTTCTTAGCCTCGTCAGAGACATTGGGGTTGTTCAAAGTGCTGGGTAATTGTCAGTTCTCTGTCAATTATAGGAGACCATGCAACTCACGCCTTGAGGCCACCGGCAACGTTGTTGGGGTTCTTCTCCTTGTCGTCATCGGCACCAGCGACTATAAATGTCAGATAAAGCTCTCATCAATGGCACAAAGGGGGAAGCTCACCATCGCCGCCGTTGAACTCGTTCTCAAGGACCTGGCGAGAATGCTCCTTGGTCTCCTCGGAAACGTTGGGGTTGTTGATAGTAGCCTTGTGGCCACCGGCGATCTGAGCATCAGACATTTTGAGGTTGTTGAGTGTAAAGTTGGTAAGGGTGGAAGTTTGTTGTGGTAGCTATTGCTTGAGAGTTGAAGATGCGTTTGGTGGGAATAAGTTGGGTTGAGAGACGACACAAGGACCTTCTTATAGTTGTTTCTTCACGCAAGTTTACCCTCTGATCGCCGATTTCCGAGCTCATAGTCACAAAACCAGAGATCATTCCATCGACGCAATCGACAGTCTTTTCGATAGGCTAGCCTCTCGTCGATACATTGTTGCCGTTGGCAAGATGCTTCGCTGGAGCCTGCTTGCATAGTTGATCAACGTATCCGGTAATACAGATTGCTTCCAGCAAGCGGTTGGGAAGGTATTGCTTCTCGAGTGGTGACGTGTAGGCTGCTCATTGTAAGACTTGTACAGGGGGTTTCACACGGGCAACTGCTTGATCCTGGCGTTGGAGCATGATGAGCAACCTATCTACCACTGATATCAGTTACTGTCAGGAACAAAGAGTCGGAGCAAAGTGTCCAGACGATGTTGGGTCGATCGATGCAGAAATCCAATCTGATCAAGTGTAAGCATCAGCCCTGTTTCAATTTGCCTGAAGATCATTCACGATGGTGTGGGATAAAACATAGAGGTCAACAGAAAGGGCAGCATCCCAAGTCTTAGGGTATAGAAATAAGTAGTCTAAGAAACCTAGTCTAAGTAGCATAATCTGTCCTAATAATCTTACCTCTCATGCTCCCAGCGATCAACTTCCATCATACCCTGAGGACAGTTTTGATAAGTGCCATGCAGTGATGACGAGACCAGATGATGAAAGAAATTTGTTTGCATGTATTGTTTATCAGGAGTTAAATGACCTGAACACTCACAGTTGCGAATTTGTATATTTAATTGTCCTTGAATCAAAAGTCATGACGCATCAACTGTACTTTTCGGATATTTGTTGTAAAGGGCAAGCAAACAGCCGTGGAATCTAAGCCAACAGCTCCATGTCGTAACTCCAGGATCAAAAGCAAACAAAAGGGAGAAGACGGTCTGTGTCAGCCTGATGAATCATTGACGCGGATAATGACATCAAGGTATCAAGGGGCACGAAGTTGATCGCGAAAACAGCGCAAGGTCCCGTGAAAGAATGAAATATTGTACCTGTCGCAAAGTTTTATATCAATCCTATTTGGAAGTCAATGTTAGTTGGAAGTTAGACTGGCTGGATGTTGGTCTTGGATCATGGGCTTCTCTGTTCCATACAAGCACTCGACTTATCGAGTATAGCAAGCAGTAGGCAGCAGAAACATTGGCCAAGTCTTAGAGTACAAAAACAAGTAGTTTCAGGAGATTAGCCTAAGTACTTAGCATAAGCCGACCTACTAATTTCGTCTCTTATGCTTCCAGCGGCCAATTGTTCTGATGACCCGAGGGCGAGCAATATCGCATAATTTGACAAGTAGACTAACCAACGTGAAAGGAAACGTGTAGAACTTGATAAGATGAATCGGTGTTGTGACAAATTCAGGAGCTTTCACCAATCCTGCCGATCCCTCAATTCTTCTGCCAGCCTTATGGTTGGTCGAGGGTAAGTTGATTGTTAATCAACGTGCATGATCGACAAAATAGCCGCCAGCGTGCATTTCGGACAAATCCGTCAAAACAAAGTAAAAAAGATCATCATGAACATCGAGTTTGACCGATGGCAGCCGATTTGTTCGCAGAAGATGGCAATTCAAAGCTGAGACTTCAAATCGATGATCAAACAGTACTGCATTTTGTATCGTTGGGCTTGCAGATGATTCTGAAACCCGCAAACCAATTAAAATGCGTACCAGCTATGCACATCGATCCGAAACTTTGAAGAAACCAACGGTAGCGACATCAACTGGCCACACTTTATTTGCACTGCAGTAGCGGACCCGGTTGTTATAGGGCAGCGAGACATTCTGTGACGATCCATCTTAATGTATCGGCGTGTCCGCGTCAAAGGAGACGAATCATGGGAAATCGACGGCATTTGAGCGGCTCTTGGAGAGTTTCTCAATAGACGCACTACTGTCTTGAACTGGGTCCCTCCTTTCAGGGTTCATGATGATCAAAGGAGGCAGGAGGCCAACGACGGTCGTCTATGGCTAGCCTGCAAATGACGTCGCATCAGAACTTAAATCGAGTCTCCATACCCAGCTGGACAGGGATTATCGCCAAGAAGCACCGAGTGACCGGGTCGACATGTGGATTCTTTTTACTTCCGTAGCGGTGACGGTGAATAAACGATGGATGGATGAGAAGAGAAGTTGAATAATAGCCCGAAAGGTCGCTTGTCAGCGCGGGAGTGCGGCTAAAAGCACTGACCATGCGGGGAGGTAAGCGAAGTGGAAGCGACCTAAGCCACCCAGCCCCTAGCAAAAGCCCCCTGTAAAAATAGCGCTCTCAGTGGATAGAAATCCCCTAGGGCGAGGCTGAGTTGACGACCCCCGCCAGCCACGTTGACGCCTTCGCCTCCAGTAATATTTTTAGAAAGCACTTCTCCTTCCAGACTCTGCCCTTGGTCTCAATCCAAACCTCCACACAACCATCCTGTCCGACTTCTCATAGGCTTCGCAGGGCTGATCTGTGAGATCTTTTTTTGTTAAACAAACGCACGAGCCTCGTGTTCACTGCTCTATTACGTTCACTCCTCTTTTTGTGGTCCGACAGTCTCCAAAAGTCTAGAACGCTCAAACCTTGGTTGTATCACCATCATGATGGAATCTGCAGATGAGAAGCCGCCAGTCTTGAATTATATCCTCAGCTTCGTTCTAGTAGGCCTCGCATGGGGCTTTACAACCCCTTTCATCCGACGCGCCGCGCAATCGCATAATCCACCTGCTCATCCTGTACTCGAGAGTCCATCTGTCCAGTCTAGCTGGCTCAAGTCCAAGGTCTACGGTGCCTTCTTTGGTGTCGTTGACTTGTTGAAGAACCCTCGCTATGCAGTCCCGTTGGTTCTTAACCTTACGGGAAGTGTGTGGTTCTTTTTGCTCATTGGACAGGCTGGTAAGTTTATGCTTTGTAGTCTCACTTGTCAAGCAAGTGCTTGTCAGGGGGTGTCGATCGCCTGCGGATAGACTACTCATTGACACTTCGCCACGCCGAGGGCTTAATTGCTAATGACGTCTCTCCAGAACTAAGCTTGACGGTTCCTATTGTAAATACATTGGCGTTTGTTTTTACCGTTCTTGGTGACTGGTATGTCGATGGTAAAGTTATCAGTAAAGGTATGGCTTGTGTTGAATCCGTGATATCAAACGTTAATAGGAACTCCAGATACCGCTGCTGGGATGGCTCTAATGTTGGTCGGAATTGGCTTGTGCGTTCAAAGTAAGCGTTAGTAAAGTAGCACCCATAGAAATTATACGTAACCTGATGTAGGTTAGTAGTCAAACATACATGCTCCTATCATCAAGTTGCACCATTCGGATTGGTTACCAGTGATTGTGAGAATATGCACAAGAGACTCCACTTCTGTAGGTACCTCCTTGAAGTCAACTATACACGACTCTTGCTAGTAAATAAAGACATTTGTAGAAACAAAGACAAGTGAGAGAAACGTGTTGTAATAATTGTCAATTGATTCATCTGCTCCAGGCAGTTCAAAGGAGCCCAGCCCCATCATCCACGAATACCTAGGCCCTGTCCTAACAAGGAGGACACTCTCCCTCCCTCTATCTAAAGTGTAGCTTATGCTAGAAACTTCATGCTGTACCGTTTATAACAAGCATGTAATGAAAACCATGACTCGTAAGGTCATGAAAGTAAAAGAAACAAACTGGTTTATCCTTTGCGCAAAAAATCATACCCCAAGCCGCAACTCTCCCCCTTGAATAATTCGGTCGTCAAAAAAGGTTCGTCAAGAATCGTAGAAGTAGTAAGGGAAAGAATCTCATGATTAGCGTAGACGCGGGCGTGTTCTTTGGTCTTTTCGTTTTCGTCTCTCGTTCGTCACAACTGTTGCTCATGGGGTATCGTAGATCGTAGTCGCTTTTTTGTCGTCTCCCTTGTTCTCAATTCACCTGCGTGCTCGGAGCCAGCGTAGCACACTTCGGAGACTGGGGTCTTCGGCCGTCCAGCGGCCCATCTGCTCATCCGAGGCCTTGAGCTGGCTGTAAATTACTTCGTCGACGACTGCTGAGAGCTCCTGCAGTAACAGTTAGAATGGAAATATTCCGAATGTAAGCAGAAAGGGGGTTTCGTACTGCTCGCAACTGCTGGTCGCACGCTTGGAGTTGAGATTGGTTTCTAGAGTTGGGTACGCCGCCCTGCAGCACCTGGTTTCTATAGTCGACCCATCGTTGTGCCGCTGCCTGTCGGAGATAGATCTTTTGGCCTTCGTGCCGTCTCGAGTACGCGTCCAGGAGTACCCTTTAGGTTGTTAGCACTGGGTTATTGAGATTAGTGTCTAATTGTCGGGGAAAACATACTGCTTGAGCTCGGCCTTCATCTGCTCTTGTTCGCCTCCAGGGGGATTAGGTACACTGGTGTCTGCACCACATTCCAGAATGTGTTGACCGTCCAGTGCGCATTGTCGAAGAGCTGCCCAGCCCTCGGTGTAGTAGTCTGCCGTGTCCACAGGGTCGACTGGTGCCGCAGCTATGTAGTATTGCAGTGTTCGGAAGTCAGAGAGAACTTCAGCAACTCGCATCGTGCGGAACTCGTTGACTGTAAAGCGAAGAAGAACTCGCGTGTCAGTTTTCCGAGTCTGTTGTGGTGTAGAGTTGCCAATTGACGTCTGTTGGAAGTTGTCAAGGGGGCCAGATTCAACTTACATCCGTCCATAATTTCCCGTGTTATTTTATTACAGGATACGTTTGTAAAGTCAAGAAGTGACCAGGCTAGCTGAGACACAAATGGTTATGAGATCGAAAGTGATAATAAGGTTGATAGATAGAATCGTCTGGCTTTTATGGAAAGCAAATTTGATCCAAGTTGGAATGAAGTTGGCGACGGGGAAGCTTGATAGGAGAAATAGGTAAGGAAATATTATAGAGAAGTTGTCATGTCGATCACTTGGTAGAACAGTTGAGAGAAGCCGGCCTTTCAATGCTTGGTTGACTGAACAAACAATCAACCATCCGCCAGACTTGGGCATCCTTTTTGTATATCGTGATGGTGTTCGAAGGCCTCCCAGTTTCTCCATCAAGAGACAACAGCAAGAGTTGAAAGAAGCTCTTGGTCCAGAAAAGTCTCCATCTTCGTTAGCCTGACTACCTAACTGACACCGTACAGTAGCTCAAGCTTGCAAATGTAATGTCGTGCTCCACCAACGGGAGCGAACGGCTACTAGATCCAAGGGGGGATACCACCCGAACGTCAAGGACCACCCCTCTCTCTTCCACATGAGAGGCTCGGCATTTAGAGCCAGCCTTCTGAGACAGAAGCCGTAGGCCACCAGTGGGCGTGCCATGGTGAGCCTCCACCCTATCCCTATCCTAAGCTCAACATGAACGACCCTGGGCCAGCTGGTGGCAAAGGCTAGTGTCGTCGAATGGAACTCAAGTTCGAAGCTTGACCCTCAGCCCTACCCCTACAGTACCCCTGGGCGCATGTATGCAGACAGCGATGCACCATGCAGGACCAGGACCCGAAGAATGAAGAGCCCCATGTATGTGGCACGTCATGAGTATGGTGCAGGAGATAGGTAATGGGATGGATCATGTTGAGGGCTAGAGAGGGTGTGCATCTTTTTTCCAGCCACACCCGGTTGTGTCCCCTTGATGGGGACGAGCATCCGAGATGTCAAAGAGGCTTCTTTTAGACTCGGCTGGCACCAAAGATGTCTTCTAAGGTAAACGACGTGGGTCACTGTCAATAATTGGTGGACTAAAAGATCCTAAAAAGCATCTTTGTCCGAGCAAAGTAAAAAAAACAAACATGCTGGGCTATACGCTAAGAAACTCCCCCGGAGGCTTTTGTTTCTGCAGGGGGTTTTGTACAGTCCAAAAAAAGAGACAGAGTAAAAAGACTGGATACTCGGTACACGGCCTGGCAAGTCAGGTAAAACAAAAGAGACGGTCAGAGGGTCAGAGTATAGAGACTCTACCCAACAAGCAGAATGTGTATAGGCAAGTAGTCGGAATAGCGCAGGTGGGAAAAGGTGGATTTCCTAGGATAGGTCGGCTCAGCTATCCATGAGCCACCCACTAGTTTCTCCCAGATAGGAAACGCGCTGTAGTTCCATCGGGCCAGCGCGGCCAATAGGCGCGCGGATAGTGCTCTAGCAACTGTCCGGGGCGAGCTGATGGCTGGAAACGGTCAAGTTTGCCAGCATGAGGCCGTCTGAAATGCAACCCAAAGAATGCCATGAACGAATTACTCAGGTACTGACTTGTCCTGTATATTGCAAATTTCCAGGCTGAGTCAAACACGGCGATGCCGATAGACATTTGGCAAGCAATCAAGGAAACAGTGATCATGTCCCATACCAAAAATGACCTCACCAAGTATTATCTGTATGCTGGTCGGCGACTGACATGCCAGATTAGGTGGGTAGGATAATACCAGTAATACCCGATGCTGATAATCAAGTCAGATCTGAAACCAGGATATGGCATGACATGCAACACTGCTTACCTTTGTTGGGAATGATTGTCCAGCTCGTCCAGGTTTATTTCGTCCCGACAAGGCTTATTACAGCCATTGCAGAGACATCGCAAGTGTGATTCATCTCTTTTGGGCCGAGAACCATGGAGTTGACTACAACAAGAAAACACGAGCAATATGTGGCGTCACACTCTCTCTATTCTCTGCATGACGCTGCTTCAAAGGCCGCTGAACTGGTCTCGGGTGCTGTTCAACTGTCGCTAACGTTAGTCTGCGAACTTTCCATCGTTCGCCTTCTCAACGTTCGCCTCCGCCATCGTCTTTGGCACGAACTCATCCGCGTCCCGCTCCCGCTCCCACTCCCACTCCAAAAGTGACTTCATTGGCGATACTTGGTCCTGTTGCTGGATTGGTTCTTGCATGTATTTTCTAGTCATCCCCTTGGAGGCTCAAACGGGAGCTTACCATAGGTAGCCAGCCATCTAAAATTCAAGGTCATCCCCCGTCGTGCCAGGGACACCCCTGCATAGATCCGATCGACTGGAAGGATGGCTTTCAGATGAAGTCTGACAAGCCTCTTTTCCGCTCATACGACATCAAAATGTATGACAGCATCGAAGAAACCTTCAAGTACCAATTGAGAATTACTTTGAACAAGACTTTCAATCTGGACCAAAATTAGAACTAAGCTACCTACGGTAACATTCCTTGCATAGTCGAGTAGAATGAGGTGTTGAACGCAAGCCACATCCTTATTTGCGCCTGTTCCTAATTAGTCTCACAATGGAGAAATATTGAGAAAATATTGGTGTTGTCAACAGCCTACTAGCACGGCACAGCATGACCCACAACCACCTGGCATGTTCTGTTCTAGCCCCATCGTGGGCTTTTGTCTTGGTTAGTCGCTTGGCGCGAGGCATACTCGTCCTCGATTGGGTCATCAGGCGCGCAGGTGTCAGTTGGCCAGATGGAAGAGGTTCATCATTTCTATTGCACATGGTTAGGACGGCTAGTGACACACTGGATTGGACCCGCGGCCACGACGGCATCCAAGTTCCTGATCTTGATAATCCATCCCCCTGCATTGGCCTTGTGATCCATGCTCTTGGGAACAGCACGCCGTCCCTGCTGCAGCCCGCGAATCAAACCTCTAATCCCTCGCGACAAAGAGCACCGACCTTTCCACTGTCGCAGACTGGCAATGTTTCATGCATGTTCCATATCATTCTCTCCACTTGTTCAGTCCTTCTCCGCAATAGCTTGTAATCGGTCGTCAATCTCGTCCTCGGTCAACTTTCTGAAGCCCGAGTAGGTTCCCTCTTGTCCATCAGGTCGGGGGCCACCCACGATACCGATCTCGATCTCCCCCTTCTTGAAATCCATGCTCAGAACTGTGCTCAATGTCGTAATGGCAAGCTCAACAACCTCCTCCCAAGAGCCTTCCGCATGCTCCTTGTTACGGAGCTTCTTCTCAAGGTGGTTCAGCGCCTCCTGTTGCTTCGGGCCAGCCGCAGTTCCCTTGTAACCAATGTAGTATCCAGCAGGGTCGCACTTGAACAGTTGGGGGCCGTATTCCGAATCGAGCGAGATCAGTGTGGTCGCAACGCCGTAGGGTCGCATGTAAGCCTGGCACCAAGTCAGTTTGTGGTTGGCTAAAATATTCATGATTATACGATGCTTACCCGCTGAGTGTAGACTTGGCTGATGTTGGCAAGACGCTTGGCAAGAGCATCAGCTGGCATCTCGTAGCCGTACTTGTATCGAAACTCGGCAGCCTCGCCCTGAGCTCTTTGAGCGAAAGCTCGGGCATCCGCGATGGATCCTGTGATGACGCAACCGACTGATGGAGAGAGCTGGAAGAGGTGGGTGACGGAAGCAGGGTCCATGAGCTTGTCCTGTAACTTGATCAGTACCCATCATGAATACTCCATCACTCTTGTACATACGGGAACCTTCTTCTGAGACAAGACGACAGCACAGTCCTTGCCCCTCACACCGACAGACATAATGTTGGCAGCTGTGATCGCCTTGAAGGCGTACTCTGTTTGATCATGTCAGTCTCAATTCCAGGTGGCCGTCAACGTCATCGGTCAAGGGAGTATCGTGGGGTATGGTTTTAAGATTCGGAGTTCGCATACCAACTTGATAAAGCCGACCATTGTCAGCAAAGATGGTAATGTGTCGGTCGTATGCGCCGGCTATCGAATTGCATGTTAGCTTGGAGATACAGCGGATGGATTGTACATCAGCATGAGGTACGTACCCGACATTGTGAGGGATTCGTGGGGTTGATGTTGGAAATCGGTTTAAATTAGAGATCGAAGCTCAACAAGAACTTGTCCGGTTCCAGATGATGGGATATCGAGGTAATGGTTGACGTTGTGGAGGTCGAGGGGAGCTATGGCGGGTTGAGATAGTCGACGCGTTGGCAGGAGCTTGCCTAGAGCATGAGGCAACGGAAGCTCAATGGAAGGCTGAGTTGGTGCCTCGTTGATATTATGTAATCCTCAGGCAGGTGTAGGGTGACACAAATGGCGGACACTGTAATGGCGACCAAAAAACAGTATAATTGATGATTCGTGATCTTAATCTACTTGAGAAGCTTCTAAATTATTCAATGCTATAACTAGACTCATTGCTTGCTTACTTCTTATCGAAACAAGTATTTTCGGTTTCCGAGTATGAATCAATGCATCTTCTTCAGCTTCGTATAATTATGTCTTCTTGGAGCTCCCCACCCTTATCGTTATCTACCTCCATAATTGTCATGATAAGTAAGCTCCACTCTCGATAATTCTCAAGATCCATTCAGAAAAAAAGTTACTGCCAACATCCAATCCAGAAAATCCGGCCCGCAACAACACGACTTTGCATATCTTCTTTTGCACTTGCGCTACGCTAAGAAGAGGATCCTGCAGCCATTGACAACTCACAGTCTCCCTCTATTCTTTGCGCCGCTGCCATTGGCTCTTTCAAAGTCAACAGAGAGTCCACCTCTCACCTAGCAGCAAGAAGAAAATTCAAGGACCCTTGACAACCGCAGTAAAGATTTGAGAAAGTTTAAGAAAACATAGGACAGAAGGCTTCAAACTTGAGATTGGAATTGCGCATTCTTCTCATCGCTTTCTCATATTACTTCCTTCATCTACACATATTCAAAATCATCATCTCAAAATGTCCGGCCAAGTTCCCGCCTGGAAGAGATTGGGCTTGAAGCTCAAGCAGCCGTCCGATGCGCCTGAGCCCAGCTTTGGGCACCCAGCCAGCAGCTCAAGCACACCCATAAAGAGGAAGTTCGACGCCCCGCAAACTCCCAATTCCTCTCAGGCTGCCAAGCGACAGAAGTCTGTGTCTTTTGCTGATGCGCCATCCAACAACAACAATCCCAAATTCTCCAGGACACCAGCAAAGCCCGCTAAGCAGAGCAAGGCCAAGAGCAAGGGACCCGCAAAGAAGCCTAAACCACAGGTTCCCACTGATCTCAAGCCTGCGCTTGAATACTTGAGCCTCTGGAAGACGGCTCGCGACAGCTGGAAGTTCAACAAAAACCATCAGTCAAACCTCATCAAGCACGTTTTCGATGCCGATGGAATCCCTGCTTCTGACATTGAAACCTTTTACGACTACATCCAAGACCTGAAGGGTTTCGTGAGAATGCGCCTCCGAGAGACCGCCTGTGAGGTCAGGGATCAGGATCAGTCCGATGGCGCAAAGGCATTCCCCGAAGGAACTAAGGATTTGGAGGCTACTCAGCAACGATATGAAGAGGCCCTCACCAAATATTTGAACCTGCCTGTGGGGTCTAAGAGGAAGGGCTTCACCGAGGTGGACTACCTCTCGGATTCAGAAGAGGATGAGGTCATTGTCCGACGACTTGTTAAGCGTATGAGAGCTGAGCTTGTCATTGACGAGCTATCTGACAGCGATGAAACTGATGCCACCACCACATCATCTCAGACAGTTACCTCTAGCGAAAACAACGTCACAGCTACAAAGAACACCGAGAAGAGCGTGAAGCCTGGTGGCGTAACTGGAAAGCGTCGACGAAAGCTCCGCGTGAACGTGGACGACAGCGACTCTAGCAGTTCTGAGTCTGAGTCTGACGACGACGATACCAGTAGCAGTGGAAGTTCATCTTCAGAAGATGAGTCAGAGAAGAAAACGCCCGCGGCTCGAAAGGCTTACCGAAAACCCGGCGAGGAAGACTCAAGTGATTCTTCATCTTCTTCAGACGACGCTAGCTCGGATGAAGACTCGAGTGACGGCGACTCGAACTCTGAATGAGGATTTAATGATACCCGGCTCTCCAATACGCAGGAATGGGGGTTGCGAGATTGGATAGATTGTAAGAACCATTCGAGTATTGTTTCTATGTGAGATACCCTCAACACATTACTCTGTCAGCTTAGTTATTTGAAACATAAAATGGGGAATTAGACAGATGCTCTGACGAGCAATTAATGCAACGATATACGCGTTGGTGCACGTTTGCTGTATTCGATCTAGGTATACAGTTTGGTGAATCCTTCCTCAGGCGGCTGAAGCCAGTTCTTCGCATCGTAATCCCTATCCTGTCCTTCGATGATATGGAAAGTATAGATAATTCTTCCCTTTTGGCTGGTGTTTTTCTCACTCTTGTGCAACAAGTTGCCGTGAATGAGGACCAAGTCACCGGCCTTGACCTCTCCAGGGACATAGTCATGCTTGTCTTTTGGCTCATCCTTGCCATAGCCATCTGTTGCAGGGAACCTTGGCCCATCATTATCGGCCATTTCTGTGCCAGCGTTACCGTCCTTACGGACAAGTCTCTTTTCTACTGGCGCCCAGCGATGCGAGCCTGGCAAGAAACTGAGACATCCATTCTCAAGAGTGGCATCTTCAAGAGCGTACCAGAAGCCCACGGCGGAAGGAGGGTTAGTATACAAGAAAGTAGAGTCCTGTACGATTGTAAGTAGATGGTATAGTACATCAGTAAAAGACTCACCTGGTGAGGTGGCACGGCACCGCCAATTTCTGGTTGTTTGCAGATGACCATGCTCTGCAGACATCGCGGATCCTTGAAGCCAAGACTGCGTGCCACGGCAGGTGGGCTGACCTTGCTAGTATCGTGGTCTAGCAGGCGTGCAAAGGGAGGCGACAAAGCATGTAGATAATGTCCAATCTTGTTCACAGCGCGAGCTTTGGGCTTGATGAGATTTCCTTCATCATCGAAAGCGTCTTCCTCGAAGAAGAATCGAACCTTGTCGCCTGATGTCAGGAAGTAGTCGTCACCAACATGATCACGCTTCTCGCCCGTTGAGAAACGTGTAAGAGGATGATCATCCAGAGAGAAGTTCTCCAAGAGATTGTGTGTTTCGTCTAGAAGAGACTTGACAGTTGAGCTGGAGAGAGCACCGGGGAGGATAAGGTAGCCATCCCGGCTGAAGGCCTCCAGCTGCTCTGATGAGAGACCGGGTGTGTCGGTGGTCATGGTGGAGGCTGGACTAGTAATTTGGAGAGTAGATTGAGAGCTCTTAGTATGTAAAAGCTGTATTTAAATAATCGTGTTGTAATTTGTTGATATGTAAGCCGAGGTTGACTGGTGATGAATGGAAGTTGATAAGAGTTATACAAGGTGGGGTGGATATACCCCGCCTACATCACCAGATGCCTCATGTAGTAACAACCAACAATCACCAAGAATGATAAGGTATTTTTGTTCTTTTGAGATTACGTATTATCAACTATGTTATCCTTTGTATTAGGATCTCTAACACTGGGAATAGCTGATAATGTGGACCTTGCTGTCTTAGTTGCTCAATAGAGCATGCAATCTAGTAGGTTGATTCCCACTGCAGGTCGTGACAACTGCACGAGAATAGTTGTAGGATAACACATCAAAAGATTTCTAAGATCTATGGAAAAAAATTGGAAACAGTATATAATATTCTAAGCGATTTCCTACATCTACTATGCATACCGAGGTGGCTACAGCAGAGCCCCTCTATATTAGTCTAGACCAGATCCTCTTATTAGGTACGAGGTAGAATGTCAAGACCCTTGTGTCATAGGACACGCGTGAACAGTGAGGATGATAAAAGCGAAAACACATGCGGCCGAATACCAGGACATTTGTTATGTCCGGGCATCGCCTAAGCATCGAGCGGGTCAGAGAGAAAGTCGTAGCCTTCCTCGGGAGGAAGCAGGTATGCTGAGAAAGCAATACCAACAGCAGACAGCAAACTAATAGCGGCCCCGACAGTGCTGAGATAAAAGGAAGTGTCCAGATGCCAGCCCGGGATAGTAAACTGGTCGTCATGGTCATATAGATATGCCTGACCTCGATTAGCTTCCGTACCAAGACGGTTTTTGTACCGAGAACACTCACCACGATAGAAATGGACACAAACTCGACCACAGATACAAGCGTCAACATGGCGGCGGCAAAAGGCCATCCTGTCTCACGCTTGTATTTTCCTCCACTCATGATGACAACAAAAGTCACCAGGCCGCCCAAACACAACAGAGTCGTGAATGAAGCCAGGAAACCGACAGTCCTCCACATAGAACAGAAATATCTCTCTCCTCCTTCACATAAATCCTTGGGAGGAAAGTCTCGACAGTACGGGTCATCCAACGTCGAACAGCTCTTGTGTAGACCGATGTGCCTCTCGATAGTCTCGCCGGTAGCCGAAGTAACGGAGTAGGTCAGCCAGTTTGGCAGCCATATCGGAACCACAATCATAACCGTCGCTGTTGTGTGTTAGTCGGTGATGATAATTATGGTGGATTCTGAAGCACCTCTATACGCCTACGTCATTGAAGACGCTGTGGCTACAGAGGACAGAATAGTCTTACGTACCAGCTACAAAAGCCGCCAGGGCCGTTGTGTAGACTGAGACTCGCGTCATGGCGTAAAGGTGCTATTGCTTCCAAATACTTTGAAGTGACAGATAATAGGTTAAGTTACAGAATGGTGTGGGATAGATAAAGGAAGAAATGTCGATGCCTGTCTGCCTTTGGTTGCCTGCCTTGAAAACAGCCAAGTCCAGGTCCAGGATAGTGCTGCAGCATGTGAGTGGTTAATGCCAAGTTTCGTTAATGGATTTGGCGGGGATCCGATTGTGGCTTAGTTTGCGGTAAGCAGGGGATCATCGAGGTGACCAACAGTTGTGATCATCTCAGATATCGTACCACGAGGTCAATTGGACCAAACAGACAAATGAATTGCAAAATTCACCTTCGCTAACAGAGTATCTGAACGGGTTTTGATCGGCGTCCCAGGATTACACGAAATATTCATATAGGATTGAAAGAAATCTGGCTTGTATGCTAATTGGTGTGAGAACTACAGGCTTAACTCTTAACACGTTCAAATATAAGTCCCAAGAAATAAGACAAAAAGGAAACGATTTCAAAACACTTTATTGACAATCGCAGACAGACTCTAGTTCCGAAACCTCAAAATAAACAAGACAGCAGGTCTCGTATTAGCCGACTGTTCTCGATCTAGTTCTGTATCTGCCAAACAGAATGCTGCACAATTTGGAACAACATGCCGCGATCAAACCCCAAGTCAATGCACCGAAACACAACCAGGTATTGAATCTCTGTAACAAAACGCCCCAGCAAACACCTATAAGCATAAAAAAATCCCGAATGCAACATATACGTCGGGTTTATTTCCTAGAACCCTGCTCGGTAAAGTCGGCATCGCTGAGACACTCGGCCACGACGGGGTTTTCGAAAATATGTTTTTGCAAGTGACCTCCAAAAAGAAGTCTCATCATATCGATTCTGGAAGAGAGTGACCATGAATCGATAACAGCCACATAGGTGCCGAGGCGAAGCTTGTGACGGTACCCAAACTCGACGACGCCATCCTCATTAGGCTTGGAGGCAAGACGTTCGCCCTTTTGGGGAGTGTACCCAGCGGCCGAGTATCCAGGGCCTACACCCTTTTCTAGGGAAGTAATGGCGCTTATCAGACTGTCTCGAAGGTCGCGACGATCCTTCTTGGATACAGACTTGGAACTCTGCTTGGCAAGCTCTGACATGCGGCCTGTAAGCTTCTCTGGGTTAACAGGAAGATCCCATGACTCCCCAGTCTCCTCCTCGTGGGTTCGCGCTGATTCAAAGATCAATGCAATGCAGGCGGAAGCGTTGGTCTGAACTCCAACGTCAACGCTGTCGAGTTGTTCGTAGAATCCGTCCAATGCCATGGTAGCCGCATAAGAGAAGTCATCCACATGGCTGGCAACAAAAGCCCAGCCTCGTAGGGCAGCTGCCACAATGAATCCATTATCAAAGGAGTCGATGTTATCGCCATCAGACTCGATAATGGCGTACAAGTAGTCAAGCAACTCAAGAGCCTCTGTCTCGCCACCGCCGCCATAGAGGACGGTAAAGCACAGCGCATAGATGCCGAATGCCTTGCATTCCTCATCATCGTCATCGGCTATGATCTGCTTGAGAGTTCCTTCGCCATGCTCATATACGTCGACTTCCTCAGAAGAACTAAGGGTCAGGAGATACGCTTGGAGGTATAGCAGTCGCTCTCTAGCTTCCGTGCCACGATTGGCGCCACGAACGAAGAGCTCGGCAAGCTCGTTGGCGGACTCGTCAAGCCACTCATGAGTAGCCGGAGCAAAGCGATGTCGCAGGACCTTGATGTAGAGTTCCAATAGTTGTGTTCGAGCATCGCTGTTGTTGTGCTTGCGATCCTGGAGTTCCTCCATAAACTTTTTGGCATCGAAAGTGTTGGTACCGTCGTCGTTCGTATCGACCAGAGAGCTTGCGGATGCAATGCTCATGGTATCATCGTACTCGAACTCATCCTCGCTCTCGTCAGAGGCTGCCCTACTGGGAGCTGCGGAATGCGCCGGTGACGTAAGAAGCGAAGCGAAAGGGGAGCCACGAGGAGTTAGGTTAGCCGAAGCGCGACCTGACTTGACGGCCTTTTTAGAGACGGTTTTCCCGTCACTCTTGAGGGCCTTGACTCGAGCGTGGTTCATCATTTTGACGGAGGGTTACTGGGGAAGCCCAAAAATGGAGTCGGTTGTGCTGAGCGCAAATGCGCTTAGGTTCGTGTGAGTCGACGAGGAAAACCTGCAAGGTCGTGTGCAAGTTTTGTGGTAATCAAGAAGTATCAAGAGCTATTCAGCAAGTGATCCTCGTCGAGGTGAAAATTCTGTCACTCAAGTATGGTTTTGGACCTGGATCGATTGGTATGGGCGTGGTATACGGCGGTTTGTGTGGTTTTATAGGCGTATCGAGGCATATAGTCCATATGGAAATCCGAGGTACGAGTTTGGTAAAAAATCGGAGATAGGTGTTAGTGGAACAGTAGCACCTTGTGATAGTTATAAGCAAAAAAAGCGAGGGAAAGGAAAGGAATGATGTGGATGGCGATGAATATTTGTTTAAATCCAGTGAGAACCGGGTTGTGGCGTGGCGGAAGTGCATGAGCTGCCCTGTGGAACAGTGGATCAGGCGCCGCTGAAAAATTCCAGGGCTTTTAGTGGCGCCTGAGATGTTTAGGCGCAAAGCTTACTTGACCAAGTACCTGATGCAGGTGCAACAACGGCCAAGGGGTTAGTGACTCATGTGCCTGGATCTTTCTGGCTCTACGCAGTTCTGGCTTCACGCATTCTGTCATCTACCAGAGTCTCATGAGGTTTCTGAAATCATATCACATGTGGTTCCTCAATCTTGACACCATATGACAGCATCTGTGGGCATCCCCAGAAAAGGGACAGGGAATGTTAGTGCGTCGTCCCGCTTTTTGTTCCACTCGCCCGCTTCTCTCCACCTTCTAACCCTTGCGTCATCGATCATCACTTAACGCGTTTAGTCGCTTCATGATAAGATGGGTAGCAGAAAAGTTGGCCTCTCAAGTCTTAGGGTATAAAAATAAATAGTCTAAGAAGCTTAATCTAAGTAGCATAAGCTGGCCTAATAATTTTATCTCTTAGGTTCCTAGCGGTCAATTTTTCTGATACCCTGAGGGATGGCTTCAATCAACGCGTTGTCTCGTAAATCTGAGCTAACATCCCAAATGCATATTTCGTGATAGTTATACCTGACGAGACAGCAATTCAAATTCGGAAATGTCGGGGTGAATGATATCAGGCCGCGGTCCGACAAGGTCACCTCATGAAAGGTAGACGGACAGCTGATGTGAACCCCGAATAGGAGACGGAAGGTAATGAGGAAAGCCTTCCAAACTGTGACCCAACTCCGAGGACTACGAGTCTAAAATGTCTGTGCCATTATTCATTCCTGGTTGGGAAGGACACCTGCTATATTAGCAAATTGTACGGGCAATAAAGCCGAGCCAAGTTCGGGCAGACTGTGGCGCTGAGAGTTTCTGTGAATTCCTGGAGAGATGGGTTACACCGTGACCAAATAAATCAAGGCATTCCATCAGGCCAGAATATAGCTTGAATAAGCGAGGGGTATGATGTTGAGAAGGATGCTTCGTTGGCGAAGCATTGACGGTAACACCACTGACTCTTAGCTGACTCACAATAACAAATTCTGTTGCGGAAACCGTAATCGTTTAACATTGTAGAGGCAGTTTGCCTCATGCATGTCGTGGCAGTGTGTTTGAGTGACAGATAGCCTTCACAGTGTATGTTGGTTCCCGCCAGAAGTGCAGGCGGGGCAACCCCTCATCACCTTGAGGGTCGAGGACAAGCCCATGGTAAAGCGAAGGGGGTTGAAATGGGAACCGAGCTTACGACACACAGTACTCCGCAGCTTTGAACCACTTGGTAGGACTTTTTGGCTTATCGCCGGTATCCATCTCATCCATGATGCAGTGGTTGAAATGATTGTAGACGCGGGGTTTGTAATGGAGTCCATCGGTCCATAAACAGTCATGTGGTCATTTTTGGGCATGCTCCTGAGCACTATCTCGAGCTCAACAGTGGCTGATACAGTGAGTGTACGATTCTGATACGGTTAAAGTCTTTGCTCTCTCCACCTATGACCCTTTGATTAGTAGTCATATCTGGGGACTTTGGCAAATTACATCTAGCATTTCAGCAATGGCTTGGTCGAATAACGTCTTGTAAAGGCATCACTCGTATTAACGATGTTGCTGCCATCCTAGTCCATGATCGTAGCCCAAGATGTCTCGGTAGCGCGGGCACACAGTGCGACCCACTCCATTAGAGGGAGACTACTAGTTAAGGTACTTGGACCCTGAAACCAAGGGTTAGTGATACTTCTGCACCTCCAACCTTGAGTATAATCGCATTTGGGCACTCGAAATCTGCAACTTGCTATTCACCTTCTTTGCAAATGTCTACTCAGCTTGAGATTCTTTTTCACTCTGGAAACATCACCGAGTAGGTTCCCATCAAAGTTAACCTGGCGGGGTTACTCTTCGCCCCACCACAGGTGCTATTAACTTTAGTTCCGATAAGCCGCTTATCTGCCTGTCACCTGTTGCCTGATACGGCAGTGCCTTACATTGTTGCCCCACTTCTATTTCACCTCCCCAGTTCCTGCCAGCTGCCAGCACCTCTCCGATTACCTTCATGTGGCTTGCCTTGCACCTTTCTTCTTCTTCTTCTTCTTCAACTGTTTCTTCTTCTCATACCTTCTTCTTCAATCCACAAACATCACGGGTCTTTTTCTTCTTTTCTTTTTCTTGATTTGTACGACTCGTTAAGCTTTATCACTGCATGCCCACTTCCTGGTCCTGTATGTAAGACGCTCGGCAACACGCAAACAAGATAATACACCTACCGACAAAGTGTATCTGGAGGCTTGGTCAACATGGCAGTTCCCGAGTATCGCGACGAGGGTAAAGTTCAACTATGCTTGTCCAACCTCTTATGTTAACCCATGCTTTCAGTCATGATCACACTTTCGAGTGTGAATCCTCCGCCCAACTTTGCATTCAAAAAACGTCACATTTTCCTCACAAGGAAGACTCCTGCAATCCATATCGGCCGAACAAGCAAGCGAAAGACATCTCTTGAAGCTGGCAAGTACAACGCATGGTTTGACTCGGCTGTCATGTCCCGAAAGCATGCTCTTCTTACATTCGACATCGAAAAACAGGTAAGCTTTTATCACAGCTTTAACTTTCCATGTCCTCTGACTCCTTCTTTTTTATTAGAAAGTTTATCTAATGGACACGGACTCTCTCCACGGTACATATAAGAACAACATCTGCCTGAAATTGAACGAGCAAGCAGAAATTTCGACTGGAGACAAACTTATGTTTGGCACTTCTATTGACAGAGGCGTGGACAAATATCCACCCACAACACTCGAGGCCACTCTCAAGTTCGGAGCTTTAGAGTATGCTCATCTAATTCATTTTAAATATCATACAACTGACACTTATTCTAGCCCTGCGCACCGCGGAAACTGTTTCCGTGTACCCGACGAAAGCGACTGCGAAGACATGAGCAGTGACGAGGATCAGGTACAAAACAGCTGCAAGATGCTAAACGCGAGAAAGGTCTGCCCTGCTGCCGCTGGAGCATCACTCCTTGACGGTTCGCCGATCGACTTGACCTGCGACGAAGATCGATCTTTGCTCCTCACCCCACGTCATGCACCTTCTCAGCCTCGGACTCAGCCTCAGCCTGCATTGAAAGAGCGTCCAACCTCTAACGACGATTCCACTCCTTCTGACGATGTTGGATTTTGGGATGACGAGGAAGAAAACGGTGATATGCACGACGGCGAAGATGAAGAGATGGGAGGGGACTCCTACGTGGACCAGTCTACCTTCAAAGGTACAGGCAACGACTTCACAGTGGCTCATTCGCAATCTTCATCCGATATGGACGTCGACGACAGATTCGATTCTGAGTCGGCAGATGATGGCTTTGACGACCAGGATGAGTTCGACGAAGGTATGTTGGCGAGGCCCGACTACACGATCCATCTTGACCGTTTCCCAGAGGACATGATCGGTTTAACCACTCCAGCGAATGATATCGCAAAGGCAACCGGTGACAGCTCGGTACGAGCCTCAATTGCAGACTCTAGCACCCCCAAACAGCGAAATATCCATGTCCTTGACGAACAAATCACAAAGGATCTTAACCCACCCGTGTACGGCGGCACATTGTACCAACCCAACCACCCCAGGACGAACTCCTTCTGGAATCCTGCTCCGCTGCCTTCAATCTCTGAATTGACTCAAAAGCCATTCAACTATACGGTCGACACGCCTGAAGATGTAGTTGAGACTATGGGCAGAAAGACTGGCAAGCCGGAGTTCTTTGCTGCTAGGGAATTCAACAAGGTATTGAATGCTGGAGTTAAACTTCCACCATGGGCCTTGGATTCCATCCTAGCTACCCCGCCTGACCGCACGCAACAACTGAATGGGTTGTTCAGTCACTATGAAGCCGCACATGGCGACCGAGCTAATCAACTGCCCTCTTCTGATTTGACACCTTCTTACGCTCCACCCCGCGACACTACTCAAGGTCCTTTCCACCAGGTTGAGCCAGAGACCGTCAATGCAGAATCTACCGTGGATGGTCCGGCGGCGTTCGATTTGGAGCATAGCAAGAAGCCTTCTCCTGTTGAAGAGCCCATCGCTGATACATTGGCTCACCCAGCGGTTACTCAAAGCGACGATGAAGAAATCTGTACTTTGCAGGATGCAGCGCCAACACCCACCGCCTCAGAGAGCAACAAGGACGAAGCAGCCAAAGACACAGACGAGCCTACCAAAACCCCCAAATCCTCGAAGAGAAAGGCTGAGGAAATCTCTGAGCTCGTTGCTGAGGAAGAGCTTATTGACTCCTACGAGCCCCTGACCCATGAACGGGCCGCTCGCATACCTTCGCCGCCCAAGCGTCTTCGTCGCATGGCCGAGGTCGTAGGATATGCTACGCTTGGTGGTGTTGCTGTTATGTCAGCGCTCATTGCCACAGCCCCTGCCCTTTAACTAGGCACAGAATGCTTTCACCGCTTAGGAGGTCATATTATGCTTTGTATTTTGATTCGGGAGTTCGGGTTAAGCGACCAGGGATTGGTTTGGGGGTCGCTACAAGCCAGTCATACGTGCGGCCAATTTAGTGGTCACTAATTGCTTGTAACGAGGAACGGGCATATTACGAGGCTACATCAGATGTCCTTATGTATGAATTCATTAATGTTTCCTGAAACTTGCTCCTTTCCACGTGAAGTCCTTGAATGGTATTCGTTAAACTAAATGAAAGTAGTGAACTTGGCCCTATGATTCCTTCTCTGCACCAAACGCCAGGCCTTTGCCATAAGCTTTCAAGGTTTCGACATATTAGACAATTTATTACTGTACGTTTCCATTCATCAAGCTTTCAAGTTCCCACGGACTTAGCGTACTCCTCCGCCGTGACGTTTTCTTGCTCGTTCGACGAGCACGGCGTCTCTTCTCAGGCTTCAATTCATCAGCTGGTACTGGATCTCTCTTTACAGGGTCCACATTCTCAACATCGCTTCTCTTAAGCTCTGGTTCCTTGGCTGGGGGATCAGCAGCTTGAGGTTCAGGTTGGGATGAGGCGATTTTGGGTTTTTGGACACCGCGGGTGCTTCGTGCAGCACGAAGTTTGGCTCGAACGCGAGCAGCATCGGCCTCACGTTCTGAAGCGGCTAGTTTGGCGGCGATGGTGGCCATTGTGAGGGGACTCTGTTGAGGAGCGGGTTCGACGTTCCTGGGGAGAGGAAGACGAGATGCGGTTCGACGAGGAGAACGATTGGGTGAGCCTTGGTTTGCGTCGTTCTGGTCGCTGCGCTGAGAGCCTTGTCGACTTGGTGTAGATGGTGCCTCGGGAGCAGCATTGGACGATCTGAGGAGCGCTTCTTCGAGAGATGAGCTTGACGAGACACGGTCTCGAGCATCAGGGTTGAACTGTATAGGAATTGGGTTTGTCTCGATGGGGAGATCCCAGTTATCCTCTTCGGCTATCGTGGTAAAGTCTCTCTTGCCTGGTTGCTTGGATCGGTGGGAACCTCTGTTTCCTGCAGAGGCGGAATCCTTCAGGGGACTTAGTTGAGGGGGTTCAGGGAGTGGTGAAGATTCCTGTTCCCGGTGGTAAAGGGGCGCGGCGGTGGATTGTTGGAGGATTTGCACATTAGGCTCGTCAACATCATAATCTTCGATTGGTACGTCGTAATCAGATTCAGCATCGCTTTCATGGGCGTTATCGTCGTCTTCCGGATCTGACTCTGGAACTAGCTGCACACTTGGGGCGCAGCGAGACGGGCATGGCGAGTTCATGCGCACATCTTCGTCTGCTTCCTCAGCGACTGCTGATAGCCGTAGACCAGAGGCGTGTCTTGTTTCTTCCACGTCTCTCACCCTCACAGGACTGAGACGTAGTCCCATTTGAAGCTCTTCGTCACAGATTGGCCGTCCGTTGGCAGCCATGCGTTTTCGCCAGCCGTCAATAAGATGCACTGCTTCTGTCCAGCGACTCTCCATCTTGACCCATCCATCTTTGAGGCGGCTAATTTCTTCTTCCCGAACCATGACCTCTTCTATAGGCACGAATGAGGGATTCGTCAGGATGGTTCGCATGTGGTCCAATACAGAGTCCAGCTCTGTAGCCATGTCTTGCCACCCTTGTTGTTGAGTGACAAGGGTATCCTGGTTGTCGTTACTCCAACCGCTCATGTCTCGGAGTTTCTGCATCGTCTTTCGCATCACCACGAGAATGGCCTCGTTTTCCTCGCTGAGATTCTGCGCCAGGTTTGCCAGGAATGCATTCGTCTCGTTGTGTAGGTCGTAATCCTCTGCCGACGTGCTGGCGCCTCGAGTTGAGGACCTCTCATCGCCGATATCGCCTGTAATGGTAATAGATGTCACGACGGGGTTGCCTCGGGCTCCTCGCGCGCGTCCAGCTTCGTTGAGCTGTTTCTTAAGGGTATCAATTTGGCGATCTCTTCTGCGTACGTCTGTCGCACATGCAGCACGTGTTTGGGCGACGAGTCCCTTTGTGCGGGCGAGTTCTTCTTTCAGCCCCCGGATGGTGGCGTCGGCGGATTTCATTTGGGTTTTGAGTGCGGCTTCGGAAGCTTCTGCGATGTCCAGCTTCCTCTTGGCCTCGTTGTGTTTCTCTGTAAGTCGCGCAATATCGTTTGTATGCTTGAGGTTATCGGCGCGCAAGGTGCGCATAGTCGTCGATAGGGATTCGCGATGCTCTGCATCACGCTGAGGAGTATTAGTGGGATACTGAGACTTATAGGGGATAACGTACGTCTCTTCTCAGTATTAAATCGTTTAGAACGCTCACGATGCGTCCCATTGTATCTGCGGCATCATGGCCATCAAAGGCCACGCCGGTGAATTCGATGCTCTGGCCATCACGAAGTAGACCTCTGGACAGAAGCTGGTTATTGATGTACAGCGAAGCTGTGCGAAGGTTGTCGGTATCGATCATTTTGCTGTGAGAGGAGCTGACATAGCCTTCGTCGACTGCCCCTTTAAAGTTGAAGGTTGAATGATGACTTTTTGTCACCAATCTCTGCGCATCGGTAATTAATTAAGCTTGGCTTGGTCCTGTAGTCCAACTAAGGTAAGGTATACAAGCTCTGCTTTAATTGTTGTGGTGGGGAGAGCTGGTTGCTATGTGGGGGAAAAAGTAAACAATGGCCGAACCAATAGGAAGTATGGAAAAGTGAGGCGGGCCTGAGCGATGGCGGCCAGCCAGGGTAATCCTTTTGACAGTTAGAACAAGACAACGCTCGACAGGTGGCAATGCAGGTGCAGACGTTTTCTTATTACAAGACATTATTGTCTCTAGTTCTATTCAGGGTCATCGCCTGGGTCGAAAGTTCCACCCGTGAGACTAGAACGCCTTCTCGAAGGGTCATGTCATGATGGGGTGAAACCAAACAAACATCCATGTTTATATCAACAGTTGACAACAGTAACAAGGTCGCAAAAACGGCCATGATGTATGGTGATAGTGTACTTGGCCAGGTTTTTACTTTTGTTTACATGCCTGTATACACGATACGGCACAAACCAAAACAATGACACAATGAATAGTCACTTAAACAAATCTCAAACACAGTGGACCCTGATCGAGTTTTGAAGCCTGAATCTATATTTTCATCTCTGCCCTTGTCTTGACAGGGTACACCCCGCATTGCCCGCCTTGATATCATCTTGGCCCGAGAGTGTTACAAAGAAAAAATATTGGGTAGAAACCAAAGGCCCGAAAGCCTCGCCCTTATTGCCCAACGTATCCGTACTTGGCCTCGAGGACCCCTAAGACCCGACACAACCGGTAGGAGCGTGCTCATTGTTGATCCAAGCGGCGGATGGAAAACCCTGCGTCGGGTCGTGATGGCGTAATCACCACGAGTGACTAGGCATGTTGACTCGCAGATACGCGATTTTGGTGTCAATACGGAGATGATTTGAATCAGTCCTGTAAATATGTGGACATTCAAGTTTTATATGTAACACAGACAACTAATCTCGTTAGCGGTGATTCGCCAGTAGACTCGATACTAAAAAGTAAAATGTTCGTTTCAGACAAAATTGAGAAGATTGTTACGCGGTCGTTTTCGGCACCCAGATGGGAGACCAGAGGCCTCGCTACCCCATCATGCTTCGATGGCCCCGCGACGTCATCATGGAAGAAAAAGTAAAACACCTGATTGTGACTTACATTAATAACCCTTAAATTAGACAACTTCAAGTTTCTGGCCTGAATTTGCCTCGCTTTTCCCGCATCGCATCCACCTTTCTCCTGTCGTCTTGGAACCTCTTCAACAAAGCCATCTGCTCTGCCTTGCGTCTCTCTCTCATCTGGAAACGGTAAAAGTCTTTGAGCTCCGACTTCTTCTTGGTTTCCCTCTCGATCATCCTGCGCTTGGCTTCCTCGGCCTCGTTTCGGCTGGCGGGAGCTGCTCGGCCGCCGCGAGTCACTGTAACGAAACCATCCTCGTCAGGCTCGTTACGCAGTCTCTTGGCCAGCTCGACAGCCTCCTTCTCCTTGCGGTTGAATGATGTGAAGAAGGCGTGGACAGCCTTTTGTGTTGCGGTCTTGTCAACGCGCGACAGTTGCAGATGTGATGCGATCCATTCAGAACCGAGATCAGGGACGTCGTCGGACAGATCGTTGCCCCATGTAGGATACTTCTTGTTCTTTTGTAGTTTCGTGATAGCCTTGAGGACCAATTGCACACTCTTCTCGTCTGCTAGAAGCACAACTGCTGTGCTACTGCTGCGCTGGACACGTCGCAACCATATCTGAGGTAGTTGCGCAGCTTCCTCCTCGCGCTCCCTCTCTTCGGCCTCAACGTCTCCTCGCTTTCTCTTCTTTGCGAAACCTGCGACTTTGGTAGCTTGCTCAGGGTCAACAGCCAGCGTTGTGCGCGACTCGTTCTCGAAGGTTATGGTCTCGAATCGGCCGGCGCCTACGAGCTGCGTAAAGATTGAGCGAAAGTGAGGTTCTGTGCTGTCCGCGGGAATGTTCTTGAGGAATAGACTTCGCGAATCGTTGGCGGTTGGGATCTTGGGCGCATTTTTCCGTATGCGAATTTCATGAACGGCCGTCTCTGGGTAAGATGATGTCGCGGGGATCTTGACCGGAAGTACGGAGAACTGGTCTCCAGATTCTTCCAGAGGAGCCATTGCGCTTCAAGTTTGGGGTATCAAAAGAATATTAAGGTGATCAAGCAAGATTGAGGGAGGTCCTGTTTGAAGCATCAAGAAAAAAAGTACGGCCCCACTATAGATAAGTACAGTTATCTGCGGAAATATCCGTACGGCCCACTTACACGACGTGCAGGCCTCAGGGTATCAGAAAAGTTGACCATACAAGGACAAAAGACGAGATTAGTAGGTCACCTTATGTTACTTAGGCTAGACTTCTTAGACTACTTATTTTTATACCCTAAGACTTGAGAGGCCAACTTTTCTGCTACCCACTGGGTACTAGCCAGGTAAGTTGACCTCAGGGTATCAGATATATCGAGCGCTGAAAACATAAAAGACGAAATTAGTATATCAGTTTATACTTCTTAGACTATTCTTCTTAGACTACTTATTTTATATCCTAAGACTTGGGATGCCAACTTTTCTGTTACCCACTGGGTGGAATCCTCTTGCACGTTAGGATTCCGCATCAAGATCAGGGCCTGTAAACTTCCATCTAGCATAATGTCCCGATATCGGGATGTTCAGCATTAGACAGGGGGGGGGTACATTGAGGCAGAGAAGAAGACAGAAATAGTGATCTTCAATACGCAGCAACTGAAGAAGGGAAGCTGCGAAGGTGAATCCAGAGAGATACTGTTGGGTTGATGAACCATCCTCGCAAAAATGAGAGGATAAAAGGCAAAAGAGGCAAAACCATACATGCAAATATGCGGTCCGACAGTAGGGTTTGTCCTTACCGAACAAAACCTGGGTGTTTTTTTTCTCGCATCACTTGAGAATACCCTGCAGCTGTTAGACCACCAAAAACATAATACATATAGTACTGCCCAAGTTACAGTACGTAGGCAAATGGTTTTGTACAGAACCTCCCTCAAGAAACAAAGCAAAAGGAAATACTGCACATGCTGTTCTCCTAGATTATTTCTGTTTCCAATGTCCTAGGGAGAAGAGGGAAGGGTTTGGTGTTGCACAGCTGACTGAACACTCAACCAAAGAAAGCTCTGCAGAAACACTGGGGGCATAATTTGTGTCGTGAGGGACAGAGAAGACTCAATACCTAAGTTTATGATATAGAAAATAAATAACCTAAGATCGGGTTTAAGGTGGAATAAAGTACTATACTATTTTATCTCTTAGACAAGGAGTGACATATTTCTACAATTTTGAGGACCATTCAAGAGCAACAAGAGACCTTGCTATCAGGAGGATGAGGGATGAAAATTGTATATCATTATATGGAATACTAGAAATGTTCTTAGTCCAATTTATTTTGTCTTTCAAACCAAAGGCGAGATCTATGCTGCTGGTCTCGGTCTCTGTACTGGTGAGAAATATGCTCTACTTCGTGGCCGCTGTGGCCGCTGTGGCACTTTCTCTCTTATTTGCTGGGCTTCTCTTCTTCATCCTTCTTCTTCTCCTCAGCATTCTTGACATACAAATACCGGTACATTGCGTGTGTATTATTTCTATCACTTCCCCAACCTAAACCTCTCATTAGTCTTAGAGAGCCCCTGCTTGAGGGCAACGGCAGCCTTCTCTACCTTTCCAGCCATGGTCTAGGTATCCTTGGCGGACCTATTGGATATGGATAGCGACCCTTGACGTTGGGGAGATCATATCTGAGCTTGTTGATATCCTGAACGAATACAGTTGGAAATGCGTTATAAGGACAGAGAAATTACTGGAAAGAAGACAAAGGTGAGCTTGCCTCGGTGATATTGTTGGCGATTAGAGGAGATACTTACGCGCGAATGTGCTGATTCTCCACCCATAACGACAATGAGGCTCCCAATCCTGCTGCCATCTCGGTCAACCTAACCAACTCCCCGAACCTCAAGCGCAAGGCTAAAGGCGACCTTGGAAGATTCCACAAGAAGTCCCGACAGCACATGTCCGATAAGTGGTGTAGCTACTAAGTGACAAACCGGGCAAGTGCAGTTGTCCTAAGAAGGACGACGAGGAACAGTGCAGTCACGCTCAAGGCTAACGAGAACTTGAATTATGTCATTATTCGCAAGGAGAATGTCTTCAAGACCAACTGGAGTCCAAGGCCGCAGAAGTGATAGAAATAGTAGCAGTAAATATGTATGCAATATACAGGTATTTGTCTATCAAGAGGGCTAAAGAGGAGTAAAAAGATGAGAAATATAATCGTATAAATTGAAATACCTCTTTTGGATCGCTAGGAACGTGACTAGGTACCTATGGTAGTTGCTCCTTCTCTGGCTGTACGTCTAGCATTCGCACCTGCCCGCTGTGCATCGCTCCCCCTGAGCACTCTTTCCATTATGGGAGCTCCTTCCTTCGCTGGACGGTGCAGCCAGTTCTAAGGAATGATTCCCCAATACCAATTCTTTTTCTTGTCTCTACCATAGACACCGCAACAAACAATTCTTCTTTTTTTACTTAAAAAACAAAATCCTCGCGGCGCCAAGATGGCGTCAAACAACACCACCACCAACAACAAAGAACCGGCTGCTGGCGAAAGCTCCAGTCGGGGGAACGTTTACCGTTCAGGTAAACGGGGACAGCTCAATGTAGCTGGAGCAGGCTCTGTGAGCAAGAAGCCCAAGGTAAGGTTCCATTACAACTGCGTTTGAGTCCCTGCTAATGGTTATACCTAGCCGTATGTTATACAATAACAGCCAAGACGCACTTGCCTCTCCATATACCCGATAAGACCCCTCGTTCAAATGAACTGTCCTCCCTCCCAACTCGTTCCGACACAGTATATACGCACTTGAAGACAGAGTACTGATATACAAATAGCGAGGGCCGGGACCTAGTTCTGGCTTCCTCTACAAGTGGCTCTGGGGGCCCTCGACAGGTGTCAAACACAGTCAGGGTAGAGCGACACTCCGGTGTCGTGAGGGGTGGTGAACTGCCTTCGGGTAGGGATCCCTCTTCAAATGGTACGGGGCTACTGTCTAACGACGGTGTCTCGGTGAGCAGGCGGCACTTCGGTGTCGTGAGGGGTGGTGAACTATCTTCGGGTAGGGATCCCTCTTCAAATGGTACGGGGCTACCGTCTAACGATGGTGTCTCGGTTAGCAGACGGCATTTCGGTGTCGTGGGGAGTGGTGAACTGCCTTCGGGTAGGGATCCCTCTTCAAATGGTACGGGGCTACTGTTTAACGACGGTGTCTCGGTGAGCAAGCGGTACTTCGGTGTCGTGAGGGGTGGTGAACTGTCTTCGGGCAGGAATCCCTCCTCGACTGGTACGAGTGGTGAACTGCCTCACAGTGGGGATCCATCTCGAGTGGTGGGATTTTTGTCTGACAATGTCCCAAGTGGCGACGACCTGGAGGACATTGTTCCTGCTAGACATAGAGCACGTCCTAGACGTCTTTATGACATGGTCGTCGACTCGGGTGACGAAGACGCCGCAGAACCTGCGGAAGAGTCTTCTGATCTTGAGTTAGACGATTCAGATCTCCAGATTTTGGACGGCCTTGTAGCAATGCAGGGTCTTGATTCTGAGACTGAATCGGAGGATTTCTGTGACTGTGACATGTCTGACCTCTCTGAGGAAGACTTAGAGCGTCTGGAAGTAGAGGCGCAGCTGTTAGCAGCAGGTGCCACTTTGGGACTCGACGCCAATAACCAAATGGACCTTGAGTTCATGTGCTGGTTAGACGCCGAGGATTTGGAGAAGGCCTTTGAGGCCTTTGGGTACTCATATACTGAGTCTTGTGCCTTACGAGAGTCTGCTCGGCGGTATGCAGAATGCCGTCCGAAGTCGGAAGTCTCCAAAGGGTGTGGCAGTAGCGACAGCGTTGCCAAGGATTGCGGGTTGGACCTTCTTACTGGAAAGGAGTTGACGAAGCCCGTAAGAGAGAGCGAATCGATTGATTCGATGGAGGGGCCTGTCTGTGGGTTGAGCATTCCACCCACTGAACAGCGCTTTTACGATAGGGAATGTATAGTATGCCGCTCATTATGTGGGCGTGCTATAGAAGAGAATGAATGGGATTCAAATTTGAGCCCATTTTCTTTGAAGTCATGGGATTGGTTTAGAAAGGCCGATGAGGGCTATCTTGCCAACATTGTGTTCCAGCACGTAGTACCTGAAGCCCGTCATCTATTTTCTGCTGACCGGGTGGATGTAAAGAGTTTGTTGAGTCTCCCAGAGCCTAGGCCTCATCACCTAGGGGATTCTTGTAACAACGTTGGGGTATACGTATACGTATGCTATGCCGAACGTGAGGAATATTCTCAGTTAGGCACGGTGGTTATCGATGATACCTCGGTCGGTTGTTATACCGGCCAGAGTGTCGCGATGCCTGCAGAGGATGGGCGAGAGGGCATGTCCCTTCGCTTCGATCAGCACGGAATCGAACTGCAACGTACGATTCCGGAGCTAGAAGAGAAGGCTCGAGAGTCTTCGGCGGATGTTCCAAGGTTCTACCGAACCGTGGTAGGGGAAAGCCTTCAGGCCCATCCCCGTGTGGTGGCAATCCTGCCAAGAAATAGTCAAATGGCTCCATTGGCTATGTTGATCGAGACTGTCATTATGCTACTGACAGGATCTGTGTCGTCGGATTCCGTCTATGGTTTTCCGACTGAGAATCTTGTGGCCAATATCGAGCGCAAGCTCGCTATTGAAGGATGCTTGAGATATCAGCCTAAAGCGCTGAATAGGGCTCTACCTGTCTGGCAAAAAGTTGCCTTCCCGACAGTATTCCAGAGTTAGAATCCGAGTTGACCATCAATGCGACGTGAGTGAGTCCCTTCACACGAAAGTGGTTGGGCAGAGCTAGTTGGTGTGCTTGTGATCGGATTGGCAACCCGTTGCATACACAAGTCAGACATAGTTAAGCAGACTATGGACTTGGATGGGACGTCTCTCATTGCCGTTTGACATGGGGGACGGGGCGTCTCTCGTCGCCGTTAGACATGAGGGATGGGACGTCTCTTATCGCCGTGAGGTATAAGGGATGGGGGACGGCAAAGCCATTATGCTGCTTTCGCCGGGGCGGATGATGCGAGACAAGCACCAAATGTGCAACGAAGCTTTCTACAAATTGCCCTCCTCGAATCAGTCGACAGCAGTTGCTTTACTTAGCCAGCTCATCCAACAATCACATCATAGACGCTTGTCCGATTCCTACCTATGGAGATTACCTGCCGACTGCTCCGGCGACAACTACAATCCACGGCTGCTCGACCACAACTCGAACCTCGCCTACTACATAATTCCAGACCGCTCAGCTCAACTACGACACGCTTTAAGGAACCCATAACTCATCATCCAAAGAAAGGTTGTTGAGCCATACAAACTTTATAAGGTGCTGTTCAAGCTCTGGAGCCATCAGTCTGCACATGCCAAATACAATCACAACTCGCCGTTCAAACTTTACCTCGTATCTTGCAGTCGAGGTTGTGATCGCGGATCAATACATCGAAACAGGGTACATCGAAGATGGAGTCAAAGAATTTTCTACGTCAGCCTTGCCAACTGATGTAATCAATTATCATACCTCCCTCGAATGGACATACACTACCGCCACATACATACCCTAAGTGAGTACCTCTCGATTAGTGTTCTGTTACATGCTAATTATTAAAGTCAAAGGCAGCCATTCCATGTTCAAGTGTGGAGATGGAACAAGGAATCGGTCATTTCGAAAACATCACTGTCCAGTTTACCAACAAACCCACAGTACGCCCAACCAAACAAGAAGCAAAACCATAATCTAACAGATATCAGACCTGATTAAGAATGCATCCAACTACAAGAAGTGCGATATATCACCCTTATGATCGTAAGCAGCGTCGCTACAGATCATAAAGTGTAACTGGCATATATTATCTGGTATCACTTACCAGTGAAAATGACCAAGTCCAGAAACCAGATACCAATCAGCGACAAATAAAAAAATATGGGCAGTTACCTCAAGGTACACAGATAGCCACTAACAACAAGATATCCTATTGACAGATGTGACGGTGAAGCAGAAATGAACAACGACCAAGATCATTTATTCGTGGCACTTCTAAGCCATTCACCACTACAAGAAGCACAAGCCCCTTCAATACTTCAAAGGCCTAGGGCCGACTATAAGGTGAAGCAGTTATCTCTGTTGGTAAGCCTTTTTTGTTCCTTTTAGTGAAGGGGCGACAAGTGCTAATTAAAACACAGTCACGACAATCGAAACTCGACAAATATAGAACAACAAATCCACCACCTGACCATACTCGTATACCATATCCAACAAGCTCGAGAGAGCCAATCGAATACGAGGATTACAAATGGACGACCAAAAACCGTAAAGATCAAGCCATGCATTACCTATAGGACATCAACACTCGATCCCTGCAATCGCAATGACGGTCAAGGAACATTTGAGACATCCTGGCATATACATCGAAACAAAAACATGAAATGTTATAGCAATTAGGCAGCGCCACCGCCAGACAAATTTTATGATCAAAGGAAGAAGGAGAAGGACAAAAACAAGGGAGGAACAAGAAAATAAAAATAAGAAACAAAAAGGAAAAAATAAAAAATAAAAAATAAAATAAAATGGGGGGGTAGAGAAGAAGAAGGGGAAAAGATGATGTTGAATACTACACTATAACAAGAATGACAACAACGGAACGGAACAACGACAACAACAACGACAAAGTGGAAACTTAAGAGCGAGAAAATGCCGGAGAAGGATTAGAAAAGGACGATGAATTCGACGGCGAAACGAGGAACTGCTGGTTTCAGAGGGATGCAAAGATGAACTGGGTGGTTTGAGTGAATTGAGAAGTTGTTGACGGTGACGGGGGGTGGGAAGAGTATGAGCTGGGTAACGGGTATATGTGGGTGTATAGAATTGGAGACATGAAGATCACAGGGGTTCAAGAGGTGAGGGGAAGCGAAGGGCAGAGCACAAATGATGGGCCATGCCAACACGACAAAAGAGCGACACGACCACGACCACGACCACGGCGACCAGTCGGAAGATCAACATGTTCATCATGACTGAGAAATCATCATCAATGGTATGATCTATGCTACCATTACAAAGCATGTCAACTGACCAAGATGCGTTATAGCCTCACAACTGGCCGAATTGGCCAGATCCAATTACACCAACCCAAGTACCGGGCTTCGAGGGGCAAGCAGTCTCATATACTATTTCCTTCCAAGACCATACGGATACTCAGGAGTTGTCTTATGATCAGAGGTACATATCAGCTCGACGCCACCAAACATGTTATATCACGAATCACCACCGGGTATATTTCAACCACAATTGTTCTCGAGGGCGACACAGTCAGTTTTCAAACCCTTCTGGAACGACGCTGCTCAGAAGCGCGGCGAATGGGCTCAGATATATCTCAGATCGAAGTCATCTGAGCAAAGTCACTTCAAATATCACGACTTTTTCAACAAACAGAACTACTACAAACAAAACCACAACAAACAAGCCAAACGGATTGCTGAACTTCAACCTGCAGCTAGTAGAAGCTCGTCTCTGATCAGACCACCCAACATCATCCCAATATATATGTCAACACTCCACGAGTTCTGCTTGAAGCTGGAGACTGATTTGGTCAGACTTCTCTGTGGCTTTCCAAGTATTCCGCGGCGTGGCGTCACAAAACAAAACAAACTTCCCATGGGTCTACTGGTATGGCGCTGGAACTGGCACATTATTTTTCGTCAACTCTACGGTCAATCATTTCAACCTGGAAACACTGGTCTATCCTCCCTCCTTTCTCTTGTCCTTTCTTGTATTTAGCATTTTATTAGCGTGAATACTTTGTCACTATTAGATCACATTGTCGGCAATTGGCGTATGTCTTTTGCTCTCGTATGTATATTATCAGGATAAAATATCGCCGAGCTACTTTGCCTCGTGAGAGCGGATAATCACAACTCAGTATTCTACTTGTTAATTTGTTTGTGAATATGTTTTTCTATGGAGCATGTTTGGTATGTTCGATGTCATTCATTGTTGGCTAAACACTTGTCCTATCATGCTACGGGGGTGAGACCCCTAGTTCTCCTCAGAGTAGTAGAAAAGTTAGCTGCTTGAAGCATAAGAGACAAAATTATCGTGTCAGTTTATGCTACTTAGACTAAGCTTCTTAGACTACTTATCGTTATACCCTAAGACTCCGGAGGTCAACTTTTCAGCCACCTACTAGATCCTATACTACAAGCGATATCAAGCAATATAATGGCAAACTGTCATAGATAGGATAAAGTGGCTTCGCGCTCCCTCGCATGAATGATAGATAGGCCCGCACATTGGGAAGGAGGTCGTATCACGACCTCCTTCCCAAACTTTGGTGGTCAAGCCGTTAGTGGGTCCGGTTCTCGCGTGGCATTAATAACCTTAAATTCTCCGATGAGCAACGCGGGGTAGACGATTGGCTTCTTTTGTCAAGAGGCAGGTACGCGCTTGATTTGACGACATGTCAACCCTCGTGTCATAATTTCATGGTAGACGACACAAAGAAAGGTTTCTCTGCAGATAGAACTATGTCGCATGATTTAATGGATAGCTGATACATAAACATTATTGTTTGTTTTGAGGGCTGTTGGACCCTACCATTGCTATGCAGCCACATGTTTCAATACATGTACAATTTAGGAAGAGGAACACAGAGTTGTTTCATTGATTCTTGTCATTACTAGGCCCCTTGGGGACCCGATCTCATGCTATCTATATAATCAAATAGTTTCCCATACCGTCACGCCGTAAACCATGAGGCGAAATCGCCGGATCAAAACACGCTTTACTCCATGGAGTACTGAAGGAGAACCTTGGTGACCCGGTAGGGGTCAGCGTTGGAAGCAGGACGACGGTCCTCGAAGTAACCGTAGCCCTTTGCCGCAGTTTCGCGGGGAACGCGAATACTTGTGCCACGGTTGGCAACGCCCCATGTGAACTGGTCGATGGATCCGGTCTCATGACGACCTGTAAGACGAAGATCATTGTCCTCGCCATACTCAGCAATGCACTCGATGTGATGGGGCTCGAGCTTCTTCAACGCCTCCTCGATCAGCTTCATACCGCCCTCTTCACGCATGGCCTTCGTGGAAAAGTTCTAATATAAAAGTTAGTATAACTCCTTCAATTCTTGGCCAAATCGTTTGGTTTTTGGCTCAATGTAATCACAAAGACTCACGGAATGTAAACCGCAACCGTTCCACTCCCCTATAATTGGCTTGGGGTGCAGGGAGACCTTCGCGCCGAATTCCTCGGCGACACGGTGAAGGAAGAAACGAGAAACCCAGAGCTGGTCACCCATCTCGATACCGGTGCAGGGACCGACTTGGTACTCCCACTGGGCAGGCATAACCTCAGCGTTTGTTCCAGAAATCTGGATACCGGCGTCTGTTAAGGTGTTAGAAAGATTCGGGGAATTGAGTGTTGGGGATTCGCCGGTGTGGCTAAGAAACCAGCAGTAGCCGGCAACCAAACCTCTACCACGTGTTTCCCTTTCAGGATTTACTTACATAAGCAGGCCTTGTAGTGAGCCTCGACGATATCTCGCTGGACAACCTTGCCAGTACCGACACCACAGTAGTACTCGCCTTGGCTAAAAGATTGTTAGAAGAAGTTTCAAAACATAGGAGCGAAAGACTCACGGAGCAGGGAAACCACCAGCGGGCCAGCCATAGGGTCTGTCATCGGATCCGAGAAGAGTGTACTCCTGCTCAAGTCCGAACCATGGCTCTTCGCTGGCGTATGTCTTCATGACCTTCAAGCAGTCATGGCGGAAGTTGTACTTGTTGGGAGTGCCATCTGAGTCGTAACACTCAGCCAAGACAATGATGTTGGGAGAGCCACGGAAGGGATCGGGGTAGACAGCGCAGGGTCGGAGATAGACATCGGAGTTCTCGCCAGGGGCCTGTTTTGTGGATGAACCGTCGAAGTTCCAGACAGGAAGGTCGTCAGGCTTGTAGTCCTGCTCGGGGAGAGTCTATCAGGCAGTCAGCAAACAAATCGATATTTGATAGACGTTGAGTCGGTTTCGCATCCTCGCTCCTTCCTTCCTTGCCTGGGCGCAATAACATCGGCCGGGGCCGATGCCACGCGCCTTCGGCACGTGGGTGCGGCCCGTCCTATATCTGGGCACTTGGGATAGGAAGGTGCGATCGCCAACGTTCAACAGGAAAAGTTTAAACTTACTCGGGACTTTGATCGAGTACCACCCTCAGCATCAACCCAGACGTACTCAGCCATGATCATACCCTTCTGATCAAGCTTGAGATACTTCTGGAGAGTCTCCGTCCTTGAGGTAATAGGAGCAGCCTGAAATCCGTGTTAGTCAACATGACGATGGTCCAAGAGGCGTGGCGGATGGAACGAACCATTGTGAATGTGTTTTTTGGTTGATGAGAAGGAACTGAGAGAAGAGATATGGTATTGAGATACGAATGTATCAAACAATTAAACGGAAATGTGTAGGATGATCGAAAATGAACATTTGGAAGGCCGGGGCCAGGCGGGTTTTATGTTTACGGATTCGAGCCGTCAAAGAAAGTTGACTGTCTCTCGTCCGCCCAAAGATAAGGATTCCCTGCGGCCGGATGCAGGGGCGTGGCTGTTACCGGCTTTCAGAGGTGTGGGGTTGTTGACTATCGTCAGAAACCATAATTGGTGCAAGGCAGGGCTCTGGGAGGGGGGTGGCGTTCAAGTTGCATGCACAGGGGAGATACTTGATTTCTACCCAGGATCGTCTGTTCTTCAGCACGTCGTCGTCACAAAAACCACTGTTCATTCAAAGTAAACTCTCGCTACAATGTACATAGTGTAATTCCCTGACAAAGATACAACAGTCCTTCAACGTAGATGGTACAACCCGCTTGCGCGTTGCTTGAATCTCTGAATCTCGATTTGTTCCTTTTTAGAAACAATGCACCCATTGAGCGGCATTGACGAAACTCTCGGGGCATAGCCGTCTTGTGCTGGATTGTACTGAATGCGTATGACATAACGGGGGCGGCTTCGGCGGAGTGAACTGGGAGGGGTGGGTGTAGGGTGTACGGAACGTCTGTTCGATTTGACACAGCCGCTCGGCTGGGATCGCCAGCGGCATATGGCGGTGCTTTTTTTATCGACGTCCTATCTAACCAACACCGGCCCGGAGAGGTTGGCTCGGTGATTTTTACGGCGTCGTTTGACGACAATTCGGCTCAGTGCCGGCTCAATGCTATTAAACAGTTAGTTATCTGACAATAGGAGGCGGATATCAACTGTTTTACTCCGCTTACGGAGTCCTGACTCTGATCAGGGGATACAAGACCCAGTGAGCCGCAACTAATTGACCCAACGTCTTATCGCGACATTGATCCATTAACAGTTCAAGGTTGAGTTAATTGCGTGTATGCTTGCACGACTGAGTGCCACAAAAGGTATGGCGTCTGTGATGCGCGTGCTAATTGGGCCTCTGCCATGTGTGTCATTAGCGTTGTTGATTTGCCAAAAATCAAATGCCTCTCTGTGTCCTCTGCTACAATGAAGCAATTTCATATCGTTCGTTGAGTCAATAAGTTATCTCTATTGCGAACCATAGATAGGGACAACTTCCCGACGCACCTCCGTACCTTGTATCCCCCGGAAATTGAACCCCCAAACTTCTCCCACTCTTGAGCATCGAGGCTATCTAATGGTGCCCGCGCCTTCGTGGGCAAAGATTCTGGGGTCGGGTGGGACATGTGCCTCTCAGTGGGTGACAAAAGAGAAAAGGCCTAGCGATTGTTGGATTCCTGAATGATAAAGCATTTTTTTTATCTCGTCTAATGTGTAAAGGCTGATCTTCATATCCATGACTGTTCGGTACCTGCGATACTCACATCAGTAGAGCTCCATGTTCTTGGTTACATATCTTCTTCAACTTAATTCATTCTTCATCACACACGCCAGTGGCATCAATATCAGAAAGGAAATATGCGGTGGATATTGACAAAGCCTAAATCCTTGTATTCCCCAGGAACCAGTGACAATGTTCGGCTCAGGCCCTGTCATGGATCCCCGGGTCACATTCGTACGTGCTGGGCAAGACAAGAAGCGAAAGGCGCACACAGGGCATGTCAGATACCAACATGCGCCCTGAGCCCTCTGTAGATGCGAGCCCCAGACTTCTTGGCCCAGCTATTTCGAGAGCCGCTTGAAACCTGGTGCTTGTGACTCTCTCAGAAGTCTCAGCAGCCTCGGTGGTTCCGGTTTGTCCCTGATCTGTTACCAAATCGTTTCTTGGGCCCCAGTAAAACCATGCTATTCTAGGCAAGACGGCCCAACTTCTTTATTCGACCTGTCCAACCAGGGGCGGCGACACCATAGGCGGAAGTCGTGCCCCTTCTACCGCCGCTTCTTTTTGGCACTTGCTGTACATCAGCAATGCGCGGGTGTATGTGGCTTTGGTCTTCTTGGGTACGGTATTCTTTTTTTGGGGTGGCGTCGGTGATGTTGACTAGGCGTGCTTGGAGAGAGACACCGACTCTTATCATTCAGCCTTGATTGGCTCCTAGCATGCTCTGCATAATGCCTGTTATCTCACGTTGGGCTTTCAGTAGGACGGCTTCAAAGCCGTTTCAGACGTCAAGGCCTCTGGTTGGCTGCCTTTTCAATGCCGACGAACTGTAAATCGCTCAGCAGAACTGAGTTTCCTCCATTTCCCCAGACCGTAGATTGCTTGTAGTTTTCGGGATGCTCCAGATTTTCAGGCACTTCTCCAGTCTGCTCAGCCCTGACACGAGTGTGTGCGGCTGAGAACTCCGGCTTCGGGGATGCGCGATGAGGTTCAACAGTTGAGTGGTAACTATTATTGAGCTTTGACTAGTGTCGGTCCGGCCATGTCACTCGATTTCTTCACCTCTTCTTCCATTTCTCCTTGGAAAAGCGATCTAGAATCGAAGGAACGACTCCATTCTGCCGGTGCCCAGTCCAGGGTTCAATTATTCCCGAGCTGAATCCGACTGGCTGTAGCAAGCGGTTCCTGGACGACTGGGGTGCAGAGTCATGTTGGGACCCAAAGTCATAATATCTTGCAAGGTTGTTCACAATTGTATTTGCGCAAATGCATGATGAGCTTGTGGTAATTACTTTTGAGGAACCCTTGACCTGGACTCTCCTTCCACGAAGTTTGAGGTATCGATAATAATTATTCGAGACTTTTCTTGCGGGGCCGGCTCGCACGAGACCAGAAAAGAAGATAGAACCCCTGGCATACAGGGGTGCTTCGTTTTTCCGACTCTTTAATTGAGCTCTCAAGTAACTGTATGGTAATGATAAGGCAGGCCAAGACCTAGAATAATACCCAAATGGGGCGCTTTTGTATGAGCCTGAAAGGGATGAAAGGGATAAGTTTTATTTCGTGTTGTTGAGATGGGCTGATGGGTTTCTGGAAACCGTATTGCGCAGATCGTTCCTTCTTCGTCGAGCTGTGTTCTATTTGGGCGGCAGTGACGAGTAAGATAACGATACGGGGTTTGGCAACTGCGCCACGGCTGCGCTTGCCGCTATTCTATTCACGATACCCTCAACCTAAACAGAAACAAAAACCTTTCAACCTCAACTGCTTGAGAGAAGATAGAGAACTGTAATGACTGCACTTCTTGACTTGACTTGAACAACTACTCAAACAGGCAATTCTCCTGCTTCCATGTCCCACCCTCCTCGAGATGGAGATCTGCCGCCCCCGCAATCCCCATTTAACTTGCTGCAAATCGGTGAACCAATCAGACTCAATCCTGAACCTATTACACATTTAAATGAGCAACTTGAACTGGTTCGGTTCTGGGCTTACCCCAGGTTTCCGTCGATATCTGCTATCTCTGGATAGCAAAGAGCAATTAATCTCGATCACTAAAGGCCTCATGGTCATTGGGTCGCCAGAAAAAGAAAGCAAATCGTTTGGCTTTCGTCGCTCCCACCCTCCTATTTTCCTAGTCATAAGTCTGGGGAATTGGGTGATGGAATCACGTCTGGATAATTGGACGCACGAATGAGGTTGGACCAACTTGTTGAGGAGATATCGTTCCGGGCTTTAAATCAGAATCTGCCGGTTCCGCATTGGACTGTCGCATTGATGAAGAATTCAGGCACCTGGGACCTCGGAATCAACTCCGGGTCTGGTGCCCCGATGCGTTGCGATTCACGCCGAGACCCGGCGGGGGGATTGACGGGGTGTGACGGACCTTCACCGGGGCTTGACCGTGCCAAGCTGGAGTCGTTCAAAATTTATGTATCTTGACGCAGTTCAACACCATCCGGTGGCAACGGGTAACGGTGGTTTAAATCTCGTGATGGATCAAGACCTACCAGATTGAGCAGCGGGTTTCTTTTTACATCACTTTATTCTCATTTGTCTTGGCAAAAAAAGGGCCAAGTTCAAATTTTTGTACTTGACCCTCAAAATGACGTCGCTACTTGTGTCACTACACACCCATGACGCTCTGGATGGGCACGTCCCAGTACCAGCCTGCAGCCGCCATGCCGCCGACGCTCATCATAGCCGCCATGAGGAAATTGACATCATTGTTGTCCAGAAGATCCCACCCGTTCTCAATGGTCCGCGATGGTCGTTGATCACCGAAACTTGACTTGCGGTGCTTGTCCTTGGGGTTGTAAACCTCGGCATGAGCATCGTGATCGTCTGTGATGAGGGAGTCGTCCAACTTCTCTTTGACGTCTTCCTTTTTCAGATGCGCTGCAGAACCCTCAGCAGATTCAGCTACCAGCACCCGGTTGCCACCTTCACCCTCAACGATTTTACCAGAACGTACGTCACGAACTGAACGTTGAAACAGGCCTCCCAAGAAACTGTCCAAGACACTGCCAAGAGCACCCCAGAGCACCATGAACCCCATGAATTTGCGGCGCTCCAGCATTGTCCAGGGTGCACCGCCTGCGGGCGTCTGGGCTGACTCTTCTGTGCATGATGGCAGAAACAGCATAGAGGCAGTGACAATAATGATGGATCCCAGAAGACCTGCACCCAGTCCTAGTAGAGTAACACCGCCGTTTGTTCCGCGAGGCACCTTTCGTAGAGTTGGTGATGTGATGAGGCGGGGTTGTCCTGAGGAGAGAATGCCAAGCTCGGAGCTGAAGGTATCGGCCGCAACGGCCGCATAGTTGGCGATGATTCCAACGACCAGGAGGTCACCGCCCCATGAAAAGCATAGTGATCCCGTAGGATCCGGGGTATTGGGATCGGCGAATGCGGCTTCTCGTTTGCGTAGCTGGTTTGCGTGGAGGAGGGAGAGGACAGAGGCCATCAAGCTGTTGGCGAGGACTATAGAAGTGTCAGCTATGTGACGGAGATGAATATGCCCAAGCGCTTACCTTGAACATGTGTTCTAGGCCCTTCTCCTCCGGATGTGCCCTTAGAACGAACGGTATAATTGGCCTTGATTCCCTCTTTGATCTGGAATTTTGTTAGAATAGGGGTATTCTATGCTATAGCGGGCGCAACTCACATGTGTCACACGCGTCCCAGCAAGGAAGAAGATGCATAGGAGTGCAAATGGTAGATTCCATGGGTGATATGCGTGGGCAATAGCTGTCAGAGTCGCAGCGAAGATGCCAGCGGGCGTCAAAGAGTTTCTACTCTTGGCGCGGTAAATGAGCGCACAAGTCGCGGGGACAGCGTACAGCAATCTCATGACTGATTCCAAGCGCTTAGAATATTGAAAAGTGCAGGGCGCAAAGCAAGCTGGGGTTGTCAAGCTCCCTTGTAGTTAAATCAAATCTGCTACTGCTAACTTTCACCAGCTCACGTTAGCGGATTAGGCGTTGAGTAGGAGCTCCCCTGGTCAGCTGACGTCAGCGGCATACGCAGCCACGTCGGCAATGAATTTGGGAAGGAGCCAGCAAACACCAAGAAGAAGCAGTATGAGAAAGTGATTAATTGGAAGGAATGGGCATTTTGAGAGCGACTGCTGGAAAGCGCTAGACAAATTGGCATCAGCTTCAGAGTCATTCTGGCCGTGTCCTTCCAATGTGTTCCATGTCTCCTCTCAAGTTTGACAAGTACAAGTCGTCAAGACCTTCAACGCCATTAAAGATTTTTGTTTATAAAGAGGATATGCTGAAATCACTTAATGGGTATTAACACAGCTTGAGAGATGGCGATACAACGCATCATCATTCAACATTACAAATTACTCGAGATGTACCTACCCTAGAATGTAACTTTGATCATCAAGGGCAAGAACTGAAGAACAGCATAAGCCCAATTTTGATGCCATGTAGTTTCCCTATCAAAGTTGCCTCTCCTTTGTATCAATTCTTTGCTCATCCAACTTTGTGCATGGCGTGATTCTCACTCTTATCTGTTATCGTGTCGAGATACCGGCGTTCCCAACCCGGGGATGGTTTAAATCTTGTGTCAGTCGTGTAAACGCTGATATTGACCGAGGCTTGTCACAGATAAACACGGTAACCGATAGGATGTAAAACCATGACTCATATTGCGATATCGATGATAGAGTGGAATGGTGAGTAACCAAGAGGACTATTGAGTTTGTGGCCTCCAATTGACAGCTGGCTTGTATCTATTCGCGAATTTTCATTAGTCGACACTATCAATATAATGCTTTACTACTGATAACACTGGATTTGGATGATAAACCCTTCAGACTTTAGATTAGACCCCGTTTGATAGATCTCACGTATCTAAGTTCCAGATATCTTGTTGCCTCTTGGACGTATCGTTATATTACCCCTATCTCATGGGCTAAACGTTGATAAGGTACACACTCGAGACCGAATGCCGTGGAAACACAAGCAGTCAATACCTAATTACAAAAGTCAAATCAGTATCTCGGCAGTTCATTTTGATCTTTCCGCTATAGCAACTCCAATCCCGGTACCGCGCTAATTTGCAAACCATCATGCTCACTATGCATCTTCCATATCCAGAGCCTGAAAAGACATATACGTCGTATCTTCGGCACTCGTGCTAGGCCATACCCATTGGTTGTTCTGTATGGAGGCTGGACCGGCAGCCTGAAAGTTCAACATATGGGTTGGCTGTGAGTACCACACGTTTTGCATAGGGGTAGCATTTTGCAATCCCGACTGAACTCCTGTAGGAGAACTCAGATTACCTGCGTTCATAACGCTTGGAGAATAGTTCTCGCCGATATTCCACTTCGTCATTTCCTCAAAGGGGGTGAATGATTGAGTAGAGACACTGGTTGATGATGCTGATGAGGACGGCATGGATGAGGATATTCTCGGATCACCTTCTGCATAGCGGAAGGGCGAAGGTATGTCGGTCGAAGAGTCGTCTGTAACAATGAAATTATTCGGTGCTTCGTTGCGAGGGGAATGGGACAAGGATCGAATGCTGTTCATCCTTGGGTCCAGCAACCCCAATGCATTTGAGGAGTCTTGATCACTAAAAGCTCGGATACAGGCTTTCAGTTGCTTCCTCACTTTCCGCAAAGATGTAGTCTGGTAGAAGTTTCTGGTTTTGCTAATTGTGTACAAAGAGCTTGCTAAAGAACACAGCCGACTGTCCCAATCAGGACGGAAGTAGTTAGGGTCGAGACCAAGACTGAGATTCTCGCTAACAAGACTGAAAGCACGGGAACAGGCATCCAAGAGATTACAAAGGGATTTGGAAAGAGGTTCTTGAATGGAGGAAGCAGGGGTTGTATGGTCGAGCTGCCCGGCAGGAGGTGCAAGGGATCGGATGATATGTTCCAGCGACGAGCAAAACTGATGCAAAGTCTCTGTTGGGATGATGACTTGGTCGTAGAATGACCCGTTCTTGGGGAAGAGGAGTTGGATGATTATTGTCTGGTGGAATGCAACGATCAAGTGCCGTGATTCATCTGGCTGGTCGCCTTGCTTGGAACGTTTGGCATTTGAACTCTCGACTTCGCGCATAGCTTCTCTGCAGGCATTCAAGCCATGCTTGGATGCAATTTGGTCTGAATGCGAGAAAAGATAGGCAACCGTGTCGACAATATGGGCAAGGGGCCGCATCTCTCGGATGTTACGCTTCTGCTTCTGTAATGTGTTGAAGTTCTCGGAAACAAGGTCGAGTCGAATAGAGACGGACGAGTTTTCTGTTGCGGGAAGAGAGTCATGTGTAAAGGTCGACAAGCTGGCATCTGGTGGAACTCCTGACTGGATGGACATCCAAAGGTTGAGTGAAAAGGTTGCCCACCACAGATTGGACACAATTTCTTTCTCAACATCGAGCACATCGACACCATTGATACGGCTGGAGCTGGGTGGAGAGGCATCTTTCGACATGCAATCCTTGATTTGGGTTACCATCTTGCTGGCGACTTGTGTATAGCAGACGGCTCGGCGGAATTCGTTTGTCGAGAGGGCGTTCCAGGCTAGCAACACCAGTGTTTGTGCAGTTGTCACGCCTTTATACACTCTTGTTGGTACTCCGGAGTAAACGGCGTCGTTTTCTTCCAAAGCGTGGTTAGGTCGCATCTGCAGCTGGGTTTTCGCCCAATGTAATAATTCGTGCCCGCGAGTTACCATAGGAGCCTCCCCGATGACAAAACTGGCATCCGCTAGCATAATAGCTATGAGAATCTCGTCGCATGTATCTTCGCGCATTTCTCGGAGGAGTAGTGTCTTGGAGATAAGAAAGGTCAAAGGATGTGCCGAGTACCAGACATCTATTAGCTGGTTCCTTTGCCGATGGCTAAAATTGGAGATGGGACTGCTGCAATGTGAGGTATTGTTGTCGAACATGCTGGAGGTTTTGTCGTTGGATAACCCAGAACGGATCAATTGACTGTTGGCATCATCAGACTGGCAGGATCCCAAGATGCTATATCCCTGACCAACAGAACCGACAAGGTCACAAGCTACAAGGGGAAGAAGCCCAATGCATCGAGCTTTGTTGCACGTCGCCTGTAATTCAACATGGCTTGCTTCCCCGAAAGCCATTTGGGAAAACCTGTCCTGAAACACCTGCTCAAGGGAGGCAGCAAGGCTTTCGACGCCATCCCCCAGCGGCACGAGATCTTCATGTGCTCTTCTGGGGGACATGGAGGAAGCAGAGTTGGCGGAGCATGACCTTCTCCTCTTGCTTTCGGGCAAGTCAGGATCACTTCGTACCTGTAGTAGACTGTTGCCTTTGGTGCCGTCGAAGCTGAGATTCCGTCCTTTGGCCCGGGGAGATTCAAAGTCGTAGATGCAGTCGACGCCTTGCTTTCGACAAGCCTCGCAGATTGTTTCGTTGGAACACTTGATCTTCCTCGCCCGACAAAAAGCACACGATCGTCTCAAGGGATGTTTTGAAGTCATGCTGTTGCTCAAGGGTTTGGTAATCATGGATTGTTGTACATGGGGCCCAAAGGGAACCTGAGAGCTCTTGGAGTAGTACTTGACGAGATGAAAACAGAGACTCGGAGGAGGAAACAAGAGGATGGTCTTTGTATGAGGTTGAAATGGCGTTGGCTGCCTTGATTTGGTTTCGAAATAGAATGGTCTCGACAGGAGCTAGGCAAGCCCACACTGTAGGGCTCAGATCAGTACCAGGGCCTCTGAGATCCTGGTAACTGGTCTTATTGGCAGGTAATCTTGGAAGCAACCGAAAGCTTGTTTAGCTCTCCATGTCAAAGGCCTGCATCATTTAGGGCTGATAGCTTGAGTGGCAGTGCCCTGTCGTGTTGGGTGATGGCGCACCATTGTGCTGGTAACGTGGAGGGAGAATTCTGGCACCATGCTAGCAGATGAGCCAATGCATTGGATAGTATGAGAATGAGGTTGACATGACACATCTGTCCAAGGCAGTGTCAGATGCTTATTCTTAGTCTAAGGGTAGTATCAGAGCAGACAGGCACGATCCATGCTTTAGATCAGGCTCCTGGCAAGGCAGTCACCGGTATACCCGTTATGGTCACCGCCTAGTCCACGTCTATATACGAAAATTATCTATCTATATGTCGCTGACACGAAGCTTGGTTAGTTGCAGCTGCGTACACTTGGCTCGTGTGCGTATTGACCAAGTTGCATTATCCAAGACGGAAAATCACATAAACGTACAAGCCACAGCAATGCAACAATCAACCCGCTACACTCTTCGCATTCCCTTCCCAATATGGCACACTTGGGAAGAGTCAGATGTCTCGCAGAAGCAACTCTATCCAGGACCCCCCCGGAGATGTACGCAGTTTATCACAAACACTGTACAGAAGATGGCGTCAAGGGCCTCAGATTCTAACCCGTTCTGTGATCAGCCGTACCGTACCGACAGCGACAGGGCAGAACCGTTGGTGGGGTTGAACCCTTCGGCAGTGACTGTTTTGCTTGTTGGTGTGCAGCAAGTCTGAAAGCTTTTTCGCAACGTCGGGACTAATGCTTGTCGAACCAAGGTTGTTGGCTATAAGTCAGCAATATTGTATTATTAGACCCCGAGACATACGGTATATACAGTAGGCGCGCAAAAGTTCTAACCTATTTCAAATTGACCCTAATTACCCTCAATTAATCGTAATACTTTAACTACTAATTAATTTATCTATATTAATCTAATAAAGATATAG
>LXHY01000076.1:0-21770 GCA_002093855.1 Fusarium praegraminearum
GATTGGCGGGCGGTGGGGGGGAATAGATTGGATAGATGGGAAAGAATAGCGTATCGTACCAGGAAATCATAGTTGCGATTACTCGACATGGTTGCGAAAGGTTGAAGTAGCAGAAGCCGCTACGGAGGACGAATGCGACGATGGCGACGAGGTAAGTTCGGATATGAAGGAGTGAAAGGTTGAGGATGTTGAGGCCTCGTTTGTCCGATGGTAGTAGGTGTAGGTCGTCGAGGGTTGAAGATGGAGATGGAGTTATGGAGTCGAGAGTTGGAAATGGGAATGGGAATGGGGAAAGAGACGGGACCAACTAACACTCTGAGTGGAGGGGGGATTCTAGCCGTGGGACTAAAAAAGGTACTGTACAGAGAGTACACTTGGCAGGCGGGCAGGCACCCAGATAAATATGGACGGCGCAGTGACGGGCCCGGGCAATTACTGGTATCCTATGGATAGAGAGGTGAGATAGCTACGTGTACAGGGGCTGGGTGCTGGGGGGCGCTCTAATCGCCTCCAAGGCCATCGTTGGTTTTAGGCTGTTACAGGGCCGACTTCTGATTTCGGTTGAGCAGGTCTGTTTCAGTGGGCATAAGAGTTACGTGTCAGATGGACTGGACTCGATCTTGATATGTAGGGATTGCATGTTCCCTTTCCGATTTGGAATACCTACCTCGGTACTTTGAAGAGGTATCTATTCAATTGTAATTTTTAGGAGATTTAATTTACTATCATCTGATCAACATCATTGAAACTTGAAACAACCACTACATGCAACACTAACAGGAAGCCCGGGCATGAATTGCACAAGTCTCATTTATACACATCCATAAACAGTTTCAATTAAATATCTTGCAACTGTTTTATAACTGCACATCATCCAATACAGGCTCTTGATTGGCTGACCGTTGCAACGCAAATAGCCGAGTATTCTGATCAACAACGCAAGGCTTCTCTCTCAATAGGATACCGTCTACGTTACTGGGCATCTGCGCCTGCAACTCTCCATAAACCCCATCTCAGTCTGCCCCTGAACAACAAATGCTGTGGCGTTTGTCTTCGGTGCATGCTTGCTTCCAGAGAACGATCCATGGGTTCCACAACGGCTTGTTTCCCCTACATCATCCAAGGTCCCCTCAACTTTTTGCCCCTGGTACGCGACGTCATCTAAGGAAACATCATCACAAGACACACGCATCAAGAAGTCAGCCACGCTTAGTACGTCCCAGCCATGCCACATGGCACACCTTCCACGGCATTAGTAGGTCCCTAGTAGTCGGAGACGATGGCATCATTTCAATGCACTCGTGGCTGCAGTCTTCAGTCCTAGTGTGCAATACCTCATCACCAACCTTAACCTGCAGACCCAATCTGCTAATCACCATACATGACAATCAAACTTGGTAAAAAAGCATAGAATGCATCAGAGAAGAAAATCGATTGATATCTCATAAAACCTAAGAAAACAAGTGGCCGATGGCCAAGCAACAAATAGTCATTCTTTCAAATGTACATCAAGAAACGAAAAGGTGTCGAACCCCAAATCTTCCATCATTTCACGCTTTTTTACTTCTCGTTGCAGAGACCGAAAACCCTCTGGCAACCGCAGCCACACTGCTTAGTCTTGCGACCACACTTGCCCTCGCGAGAGCAACAGTCACCAAATCTGCTACCCTCGCAGGTCTGGCCATTCTCGCCACCGCAGAGACCGTCTTCAGATACCTTCACGGGGAAGGTCACAGCGGGCAGAGGAGGAGCAATAACAGGAGTATCGGTGAACTTGGTGTTCTTCTCGTCCTCACTCCACGTGCGAGTCGCGGTCTCTTGGGTAGACTGGGTCTTGGAAGCAGGAAGCGAGACCTCAGTTGTAGCAGCAGGAGCCTTGACGGCCTTGGTGGGAACTTCGTAGCTGGGGGATTCGTAGTCGACTTCAACAGGCTTAGGGTTCGAGTTGGAGTTCTTGATCTCCTTTGTCACGCCAATGGCAATAGCCTTGAATTTCCCATAAGCAGCAGGGATAGGACCAGGTGTGTCAACATAGTGCTCCTTGCCACTGAAAGCAGGAGGTCCCTGGAAGTCCTTCGCCTTGCAGGCATCGTTGATCTCCTGGCAGTAGTCGTTCCAGGTATCGCAACCGTAACCGCCGGTGGGAGGGGCATTGTCCCAGCAGTCGCCAACTTCGTCCCAGCACTTCTTAGCCGCAGCCCAGCAGCCGTCTTGGTCGGAGTATTTAGCAAGGGGCTTGCCGCACCAGTTGGCGTTCTTGGCCAGGCAGGTCTTGGGAACAAGACCAGCCTTCTGGGCCTTCTTCGCGCCAGTCTCCTTGGAGGTGGGGTTCCAGACATCGGGTCCGTGAATAGGGTATTCGCCATGCTCGTCGTAGATGTTGAAGGTCACGGCAGGGTCCTTCTTGGTGACATAGCCAGGGATGCTGGTCTCGTACTTTTCAGGAATCTCAAGAGGGCCTTCAGGGCCGTTCTCGATGAAGATCTGGGCACAGCTCTGGTAGAACTGAGGGTCACCCTCGGGAGCGCTGTGCAGAGCGAGGATCTCAGGGCGGACCAGGTAGTATCCGGAAGGAAGACCGGTAGGAAGGTTGACAGACAGAAGTCCCTTGTTTTCGTTGAGACGGTCGACACACCACTTGTCGTCCTTGACGCTGTAACCATCTTCGAAAACCTTGAACCAGCCGTCGCCAGCAGCCGAGTCGGAAAACATATCATCGACCTTCTTCATGTAGACGGAGCAAGGGCCTCGGTGGCCTTTGGCAATGGCACCCTTCTTGTGGCCGCTGGGGGATTCACGGAACTGGAACGTCAGTTGAGCACCGCCGGGGGCAGGGCAGATGTACTGAACAGCCTTGCCACCATCTCTACCTGAAAGGTTGTTAGTTACTCATTCTAGACACGTTTAGTGCGCCTGATACATACCGCAGGCCATGGCAGCTCCATCAATGGGATAGATAGGGCTGTTGGCGGTGGAAGCATCCTTGGGCTGGCGAACACAGGTACCATCGCCCTGGTTCTCGCCATCAATGAAGAGAGTGGTGAAGAGGGTGTGGGCGTTCGCGGCAGAGGCGAGGCCGATAACAGTGGTAAGAAACTTCATGGTGAATGATACGAGTAGATCGGTAAACACAAAAGTGAAAAGTGCAGAAAACCAGTTTCTGCTAAGGCCACTTGGGCTTGAATTGTTGATTGCTGTTGGAAAAATGAGAGTGTGTATGCCTCGACAAGGCAGTAAGGAATGACTGTCAATCAATGAAGGAACGAATAACCGAAGGGAAAGAAAAGAGCCGTCAAGCAACTCGGATGCGCCAGAATGAATAAGGATGAAGGTGAGGGTGGAAGCGTCACAGACCTCGTGGAGATGCTTGGATATATAGTACGTGAATCACTGACTCTCGACTTAGCATCTCTCATCTCACTCGAGCTCAGCTCGGGTCAGCCTACATATCGTATTACCCCAAGACGAGCCGGGTCTGATTAGGGTCTAGAAGGTCACGACATGGATTACAGTCCTGGGCAAGTTACACTAAGAGCTCAACTTACCAGTGATTTGGTACGCAGGCGACAAACAGTGCCATCATCTCAAACGGTGGCTTGACCCCTGGCTTGATGCCTTTTGCATTTTGACAAGGATAATAGAGTAGAAGAGTCGTGAGTACCACGGATATCTGGGTAAGTTCCTGGGTTCCCATGTCCAGAGTGAAGCCTTTTGTGTGCAGGTTTAATCAAACAGAGAGGTCATAATCCGCGGTCCATGCCGCTGACCGTCGTGGCCGTCAAACTTGAGGGTCAGGGGCCAGAAAATGGCCAAGGCCACGATCCTTGTGGCGCATCATTTGGGAGCAATCGCTGAGAGCCAAGACTATCAAGATGAAACGTAGTCGCAGTGCTTTTGGAGGAGAGGTCTGTGGGTGTAAGTAGAACGAGGTTGGATTGGGTGGGTTGGTCGGGCTATTTTTCTGGTACCTGCATCAAGCAAGCGCCTAGACTGACGGGCGTTTCCGTTGTGGATGTAACCAACCAATGAAGACAGCTTACGGGACTGTTCGTTCTGTTTAGCTACTTTCTCATTTTACTTCCATGGTGGCTCTTGACATGCTCTAATGTTCTATTATTACCTCTTTTTATACACTGAATAATTAAGCTTAAAATGCTGTACACTCTTCTGCATTAAAGAGCATTTGTCCCAGTCCCAACGCATTAGATAGACTAGAGTTTTGAAGCATAAACGGACAAACTTTCTCATTACTGTTGGTGGTTTAAAAAGCAATTGGATCAGGGATTAACCTGAATTGAAACTTTGTGATATGCAGCTTGCTCATCCTAGTGCCATTCCCCGTCACTCAAATCCCTTGCTTAATATTGCCTCGCTTCTGTACGTTATCCCAATCCTATTCATCCTTCGTTGATCAAGGATCCTCAGGGGTTTACTTCAGCCACACACGGGCCAGTGGTTTTGGAGAACCCCTGACACGGATATCAAGCAACATTTTGTCGTCTATTAATGTTGTACAACAGTGATTGTGCACAGTCAGGTAGCTACAAGGTGCACCTGGGTGGACTCATTACATATATGAATGTGTCTCATTAAGCTATATAAACATCTGAAGCCAAAACGCAAAGTGCCAGTATTTGTTTCAATCTCTATCTTGCGGCACGATTAGAGTAGAGCCTGGTCGACAGGGATCTTGCCGATCCTCCTCCTCCACACCTTTTATGCTTAGAGGCATTCTCAAACTCACCTGCTGCCCCTTCATCATCACCCACCGAGCCAACGAACAGTGAGATGTGAATCACCAATAGGCTAACATCACGCAGGACATGTTTCCGCTGCCATCCCATCTCATGTTGGTCACTCAGCAAATCTCTATTGTTCCTTGTAAACTTGCCAATTGATGCTTTGCCCCTGCATCAAAGTTGCTTTTCCATATATCCCGGCCAAGCCACCTTGTTTCTAGTCAGGCCGTCTGATCCCTTACTTTCAAGTGTCAGATTGATAGGTCGGCTGACTGAATCGCTCAGTAGTCGACATACTTTATGACTGTTTCGAAACAATCATTTCTTGGCGGCCAAGTACGTTTCGACGAAAAACGCAACGCTGGCCGCATAGTGACCGGCCCCTGGATCCACGGTCTTGGGCGCTTCGGCAACCTAAGCGATTGCTTTCAGTCAAGAGTTGGGATACTCAAGAACTACCATGTATCTGGTCATCGATCATCCTCTACATTTTGCTTCAAATTCCAAACATCCCCATGTCTTCATTAGAAGGACCAACGCAACAACATTGAGAAAACAAACACGAGCTATCACACAACAAAACGACGTAAATCATGATATTTGAAAGGGTAAGGAGTGGAGATTTGATTCTGTCTTGCACGACCAACCCAACGCAGCAACACCATTTTCTGCTCCCTACGCACACTCATACAAATCGCATGCACATCTTCTTGCATAATTGGTCTGTCGTCTTTTTGCGCCTACATTACAATCAACTCCGCTCTCTTCCCCTTCTCAAGTAACTTCAGTAGAGTCTCATCTCTCACATCCGCCGCTTGCGATATGGTACAATATGATACAGGCTGGTTATTGTTTGATTTGATTTGATATATGGGTATCTTATTCGTTGATCTTGGCCAGGATCCTAAAACAAGTTGGTTAGCATACTTGTAATTCAACCCATGTGCCAAGTGGCGCTCGGCTGCGCTGTTTGTTTAACTTACTCGCTGTCGCGGAAGAGCTGGAACTCCTCCTCGCCGGCCTTGACGGGAGAGCCACCGAATTGGGGGATCAGGACACGGTCACCAACGGTGACGCCCATGGGTAGACGGTTACCCTTCTTGTCGAGAGCACCGGGGCCAACAGCAAGGACCTTGGCCTCGTTGAGCTTCTCGACGCTGGACTCGGGCAGGAAGATGCCGCTGGCGGTCTTGGTCTCAGCCTTGATGCGCTGGACGAGGACACGGTCAAGGAGGGGAGCAAGAGCTCGGATGGACTTGATGGAGGTGGCCTGCAGCACAACAATGTTAGTCCCAGCCATTCCTTGTTGTGAATCATAGGTTCTATGCGCCTCATGCTTCAATGCTTTCCGTCTTTGCCTTTCCCCGGCTTTCCAATTGCCGAGGATAAGTAGCTTAAGTCTTCGGGTTGAAGCATTGGCATACTTTCATAGACCATGAACAAGACAATTGTGAACGCACCATTGTGATTAAGTTGTAAGACGATTATGTATATGGAGAACAAGAGTCGTAGATTCGTGATTGGAGAAGTAAATAAGAGGGAAGAGTTCGGATTCGGCGTTCAACGGAGTTCAAATCGGCGGTGGATCTCAGCTCTTCCAACAGCTTCCAGAAGAGAGGTCAGCAATTTTTTCCCTAAACTTCCCCTCGGCGCTTGATTTCGCCGATTCCGAGCGCCGACACCCCACTACGCCCACCCATCTCAGGTTCAGTCCCAAACTGGTATATTCATTGTAGACAACGTATAAGTCCAACTTCACATGAGATAAAAGTGTTATCAAACTTATTCAACTTTTTTGTTTCCTATCTACTGATTACCCTACGTATCTGTCCTTGCATAATCCGCTGTAATTAATCTTGCGCTTGCACCAGGTATTCTTTACAGTTGCCAATCCACCGTCTATCTGTTCGTCATTCATCATGCGCAGTACAAACAAACACGCTTCCAACCAGGCCTGCAATCTTTGTAATTGCTCTCAAAACGCCAAATTCCGGCATATATCCCATGGGATACCCAACACTTAAGTGTAGCTGTATTCCAATCATTCAATCATCACTTCTTTTCAGGTTGTTGATTGGCTGGTGGTTCCAGGATGTGGCTGTGGTCTTCTGCAGCAACAACCTCACCATGATCGAATTGCTGGCAGATGACGGTGTCGGCGACCCATGGTTCTTGAAGAATCTCGTCCATGCGAGCTCGTTTCTTGGGGTCCAGGTCAAGCATTCGGCTAACAATGTGTCTGCTCTCTCTGGGCAGCAAACGCAGGATACGCCATGGTCCCCGAATGACTTCTTTCTTCTCTCCTGAACCTGAAGGCTTGGATTCAGATGTCTTGGAATCACTCGCGGTATTGGCCTGGTCCGAGGGGCCGTCTGCTTTTCGATCATGTTGAAGAAGCTTCTTTGTCTCGTCCTCGGCCAAGAAATCCCGTGCGGGTGTGGTAGTTAAATCATTCGTTGACTTTGAAGGCACAATCAACTTTCTGGGGTCGTGTCCTGGAGTTGGGTCCGCTGCGAACAGCTTGAAAGAGTTGTCTGTCATTCGCGGCACCTTCCAGGGGAAACGACGCAGAGTCATGCAGCAAAAGATAATAGCCAAAGACCAAATATCTACAGCCACGGCATCATACTCTTTCGAGTCGTAAACCTCGGGTGCAAGATAAGGGTCAGAGCCGACGATACCTGCGACAAATTAGCCGAAATTCTTATACTTGGTCACTGTGGCTAGCTTACCTTTGGCAGGCACAGTGTCGGTCTCAAATGGATATTTGAAGACATGAGCACTACCAAAATCAATGATTTTCATGATGCCCTTGCTGCTCACAACCACGTTATCCAGCTTCAGATCGCGATGCGCTAGCCCCACGCTGTGCAGATAGGTCACACCGTTCAGGATCTGGAGGAAGCAGCACGTTATCTCTTCCCTCGACATCCGACCGGTCATGACTATCGCGAAGAGATCGAACGGCGCATATTCCATGACTTCATACCAGCGTCCCTTTTCTTGAAGAATGTCCAACGTTTCGATGATGTTGCCATGGTGAAGAGTTGAGCCAACACAGAACTCAGCAGTCACCTTTTTGTTGTACTCCTTTTCAGTTTCATAAGTATGTCTTGCACGGAACTCCTTCACAGCAAATACGGTGCCATCGTCCTTGCGCTTCATTAGTCTGACCGAACCGCCAGCTCCGGATCCCAAGAATTTGCCAAGCTTTCCATACTTGGAAGAGAGACCATGGTCATCTCCGAAAGGTAGCTGCTGGGTCGATTTAGGAGTTGATGGGGCCGTCTTGGAACCAATCTTGATTGATGGCGCTGGAGACGACTCCCTCTTCTTGTTGTGATGTCCTCCCTTGCGAAAGAATCGCTTCAAGTCTGCCATCGAGCCATGTCCAGTGTGAAGACTGCCAGTCGTGACACTATCGTTGTGCGTCAGTTCCTCACTGCTATTTCTTGCACTGCCGCCGAAAATCGAGGATCCACGCTTTTCATTGAGGTTTGCTTTAGATCCATGAGGGGAACTATGCTTCTTCTTGCGAGAGAAAATGAATCTAGGATCGATCGAGTGCTTTGTGGTGTGTGCTGCTGGCGCGGGTCGTCGACCTTTGGCGTATGGATCATTGATATCACCACCAGGGGTAAATGGCTTCGAGTAAAAGTTGGATGCTGAGCTGCGAGAAGGGCTCGACTCTCGGGAAGCAGGTACTGAACCGGCCCCGCCTCCAAACATGCCTCGGCGATGAGGTTGGTGCTGCTCTTCAGCTGAGGACGCTCTACGAACCGCATGATCCGAGGCAGCTCGTTGAGCCGAGGGTCTCCTGTCGGGGGCTGCTGATGGTCTGTCGTGGGATGACGACGGTTGTGGGGTGATAATTGGAGGCTCGTTCGCTTTCGACCCTTCCCTAGACTTTCTCTCCGAACTAGCCTGACCGGATCCCGCGGGAGTAAGGGGAGGAGACGCCAATGAAGAGATTTGAGGGCTGCTGTGTGGGGATTGGAAGCTGGCAGAAGTGGGTGTGGGCAGTCTCGTAGACTGACCGGATTCATCTTCGTGTGATGGAACCTGCGATGACATCAGTTAGCGTCAGTCACAGAACCTTGAGGTATGACGGTGCATTGAGCCATATGCTACAACCCTTGGGTTGCAGAACTCGGCGAGCAGCAACTTTGAGTTACATGTTTATCGCGAGGGTATTACAACGATCGGTTGTGCGTGAATAACGGGATAGGGGGGGCATACTCGGGAGGGTGGGAGCGAGAATGCTTCAAACTGGCAGTTGTTCAGGCGCAGTTCTTGAAGAGGTCGTCCGTGAAGTGACTTTGTAAATGCTTTGAGCTGGTCTGCAGTTACTTCTGTGAAAGGACTTGATTGGTCTCCATCTTCCTGTTCTAAGTTCGATGACGACGGTTCAACGGCAGCGGGTTGCGTGGGTGAGATCTCCTCGACGGCGGAAGAGAAGCGAACACCAGAAGTGTCTTCGGGTGTATCATCCTTAAACTCGGGAACTACTATTTGAGACTGTTGACTCGGTTTCGGAGCTTCTAGTATAGCTGTTTGTTAGCGATTGTACCACAACTGCATCGCATTGTACTTGAGTGCGCAGAGCATATAGAGTATCGAGGTGGGGCAGCGTTGACCCGGCAGTACCGGAGAATAAGCTTACCAGAGGCGTCCTGAGAGCGCGAAAGCTCCTGTGATGGATTTGAGGAAGCCATCGGAATGAGGATGAATGCTAACGATGGGTTGTAGTCCAAAATATCAGAAAACAGACCAAAATAGCAATATCGGGGAGGGTTGTGAAGAAGAAGCGTAGACTAAAAGAGACGGAAGTGTTGCGACAACGATCCATGATAAAAGAAGATGGCCCGCCCACGCTGGTGGGGGTCCCACTTTATCCAATTGCTCTGCTGGTGGACAGTTCCTTTCCCTCCGGTCTCGTTGCTTTCCTGGGCCGGGACAGCCTCTGCACTGCAATGGCTAGTGCCCGAGAGGTCCTTTTTGCGGCAATGCGGGTGCTAGAAACACGCTAGAGGCGCGCTAAGAATGTTTCTTGGCACCTGCGATCATCTCCAGGTACCTCAGGAGAGTTTGTTACTGTTGCTCGTATATGTGCGAATATTCACGTTGACAAGAGTCAAACCGAGAAGAACAGTCATAGCATCCGTTCAAACACTTAGTACTCTATAGTATAACCGAAGCTTCGTTGCTCTTGATTCGATCTGTTCATAGGTACAAGTAGCTTAAAAGCCACCCAGTAAGCTTCAAGAGTCATGTACCTCGACTTATGAAGCTCTTCTGGCCCTGGCGCATCACTAAGCAAGGCTCCTTGTAAAGAAAAAATTCGACATGGAATTGGAGAAAAGTGAACGGTACCCGTGCACGACTGAGCTTGTAACTCATTGTACTTGTCATGAAATGTCTCCTTTTTAGGTTAATAGTCTTCATATGACTAATTGTGGCTCAATCGTTGATTCCATGATCACACCATCCAATGTGTCATGCCAGACATATACATAGTTCACGATGCAAAGATTGGGAGACGAACGGCAATAAGTATACGGCAACTTTACTTTCATATCTATCAATACCCTCACCCCTGTCAAACGCATCGGGTAGCCCCGATCTGGGTCACCGCTCAGCTTTGTTTCTTGGTCGACAATATAAGCAATGTATCAACAATCTCGGTTGGTTGCGCAATGTCTTGGTTCTGTCTATTAACACGAGAGGCACTGGCAAACGTGCCCAGTAACATGATACTGTTTATAGCATTGTGAAGCCGTCCATATCCATGTCAGAGCATTAACAAAACGGACCATACTCTGTATAGAAACATGAAAAAGGGGATGCAACAATGACAGCTGCCAATAACCGCTTCTGGAACGGAATAAGATTTTTTCTTCCTCCATTTCGACATTCTAGCCCAGGGCGGAGCTGCCGATCAAGCATCGGTCGCCTTCAAGCCCTCTGGGGATGTATCAAAAATATTTTCACGTTTAACCAGTGAAGAAGTGTTGACAGGAAGCTCCAACTCCACATTTAAACAAAACATGATGCTATTATTTTGTACTTTGCCTGTAAAAGAAAGAGATCCGTAACCAATAGAGTGGTCCTTGAGGATAATGTGTAAGCATTACATACTCTGCAGTGCGGCTCTATATGATGGATCAGTCCCGCCACTATTTCAAGTAATTGAGTGGCGACTCTTGAAGTCAGTTACTTGCTCTTTGGAGCTGCAACTTCACACCACTTGCCTAAGAAATAATGAAATAATTACCTAATTTATTCCATCTTAGACCAGCTCTTAGGCTATTTATTTTCTTTATCCTAGGTAAACTTAGGTCACAAGTTTTTCCTATTATCCCCTAGACACTCTAACTCAATGTGATATGATGAACTTATTGTTATTACCCGTAGATGGGACCATAAGAGAAGCTACTAGCCATTGATGCTCGGGTTTTCTTTAATGATTGTTGTTCCAGTAACTACTTACATGCATAGCATAAAGGATCTGGTTGCAGTTGCTGCTCTTGCGTTTGTGGGAAACTTTAACTGTGATTCCATGCGAAGTCCTAAAGGATATGTTTGTCATTTAGGTTGCTAGCGGTTTTCAAGCCTACACAACCCTCATGCTAAGCCTTCGCCTAAAACAACATCATATGAGATACGCCGTGACCTATCGCAGATTAAATACAGCACAGTCTTATTCATGATTCAAAGAGGCCTCACACGAGCCACGCATACTGTGGATCTAATTCCCTGGGCACACAAGATACGAAAGGCTGTGTGTTCTCAAACCACTCCGATCCCATCTTCATGGCATTCTTTCTTCCCGGCGCGAGTACAACAGGACGTACAACCTACATGCTCGATCAATACAGAGTGTTCCAGCGAAACTTCAATCAAGTTCGGAGGCATGACGCTATCATTCAGTAACAGCGATTCCCATTCTGTTTCAGAGGATGAACCAGTCAATCGTAGCACACCCTTTGACAACTGAATCTTACACACTAAAAGAACGAAACATACCTGTCTTGGCCATTTCATCGAGGTTTTGGCTTTCTTCGGTCACATAATGTAAATCAGGGCTCATTGGCAAACCATTCCGTCCCTAGGCTTTCGCGGTGATATCACGGAGTTACATGATGGCAAGGAGGGAAACATGTAGTTTTCCAGTGGTAGTTATATTGAGCTGTTACACAGTTTCTCTTTGCTGTGACAAACAAGTTGAAAATCCTATAGTCATTTGCTAGACAATAGGTAGCAGTAACAGACAATGGCGGGATATGACATACTGTTTGTTATGGACCATTTGCGGCTCCCTAATAACATAGATGCCTACTAACAGAAATGGATAAATATATATTTCCATGCCAGCCACCCTTCGTTGAGACTACCCCAGACTTAACCTCATCAACTTTATACTCCACATGCACCTTCACAACAAGAAGTGGAACAGCTGTTTAAAATATATAACCACCAGTTACAAGATCAAACTTAGTATTACAATAGTTTGTTGAAGAGTTCGAGAATGATGTGCAAATGTCACAGGGGAGTACAGATCTGTGTCTTACCGAAGACGAACATCAAGGAGATGGCATACCAGATGATTTAGTCGATGAAGAAAAGGTTGCTCTCAAGAATGTGAGCTTGCCATGGGTGAAGGATGGACATGGTTTTCATCACAACGATGAAGAATGTCTGTGGCCCAGTACCAACTCTGGAGAGCTGTAAGTTACTTTCAACATGTTCCCTCTTCATATACGATGACTGGATGCTAACAACACCGAAACAGTGCCAGAGTTCTAACAGGACAAGATCCAACAACACGACGAGTGGTATATATCTATATTAGAGGGTATCTTCAAGCAGGTAGCCGATACTCACACGGGAATCTCACTCTCTCGCTATTCTCGAAGCCAATTCTAGACTAGTTGAAAGCAAATTCGGACGAAAGAACTCGAAATGCATTGATTAGCCTACTTTCACACCCATACACAGCAGCCTCACCATCAGAAGAGGAGACTATCAAATGCAACCATAAAATATTGACAGCCTGAAGAATTTGGGTTCTTGAAACATCTCCCAGAGATAGAGGATAAGACGGCGGCTCCTATACAGAAGTTCAGGGCAAAGTTTGGCCCAGTACGTGGGGGATGTTCCATTATCAACCGGGACAGAAAGCTAATGAAGATCAAACACAGACTAGATAAGGGCAATGCAGCGCCATGGACAACCCCCAAACGAGACTATCTGGTCGAGCTCATTCACACACTTGAAACCTGGGCCAAGTCCTTGAAGGTTTGAGCCACCAAAGGTTCAACAACATAACGGAAAGAGAGATTCGAGGTCATGCTCGGGCAAATAAGTTGGGCCTACTGATCGCTACTACGAATCTTCCTTGGGCCTATGAAGAGGGTACCCAGTTGAAACCTTGGCGGTACGCTTTGTTCACGCAAAAACATATCTCTGGTTTACTTGACCAGAGATTCAGCACCAGCGGCTCATATTTAGCTTACAAGCCAGGGGCTACGACAATGGTATATACCAAAAGCACATCTCGGCTCTTAATCAACAAAGAAGAAGACGAATCAATAGAATTCATAGTTCTAAGTCTCGGGCTAAAAGAGATGTGTAGTCGATTCTAGAAGCAGTTTGGGACTGCCCCCATTCTAAGGACACAATTGAGGCGAAGATCATACGCTTGCCAATGCTGGCGAGCTTCAGTAAGAAAACGTGCTGCTTGGACAGCGGAAGAGACACAAGTTCTCTCTGAGGACTCGCCCTGTCGACCAGCTCAAGAGCCAAGCCATCGAAGGCGGAGCGCAAGCCTCTCAAAATGGAAAGCCGAACTTCAACACTATCTCAACCAACTTATCAGGAGTTCCCTTATCCCTCGGTTCGTAAAAGACGATCGATCGACTGTTAATCCACAATACGGCTTGCAACCAGTTCGAATTACAGTAAAGTTTCGCTCTTATCAAGGGACGTTTCGGCAGCTGTAGGTTAGTTATGGTGCTTCGAAAGGAGACCGGCGCAACGATGATCTTGGCTACAAAATGAAAGGCATCTCTAACCAAGTGGCGCAGTATGATGAGCTGAAACGTCGGGTACCTGAGAAGTGCATTGATCTGACCCAGGTGTCGGAGACAGTTCCTAATTGCCCATAACAGTAGTTATACTTGCAAATAAATAACAATATTTCACCTTTTGTACGCTGAGACGATGCAATCGAGCAATTAATTTCTTTTGAGGTTAAAGCCCAGACCCTGTCCAAAACTGTTGTACACTTGTAATATCATGCTGGAGATTTTTATACATGCCACATACGTGGTCTATAATTTTCTTGATTCGTAAACGTTTCTTAAGCCACAACATCAATACCAATCGACTTTGCTTGGAAAATGACTGCCCTGCAAAGACCTTCCAAAGACAGGCCTGATAGTCGAAGCTCGGACTGCTTGATCTTTGCGATCTCGTAAACGTGCTTCAAGGTGATGGTTCCCACTGTCTCGTGACCAGGCTTGCCGGCACCCTTTCGTTTTCCCTTCTTTCCCACAGGTGCTTCAACAGCGTTGAGGAGAAGCCATGATGTTTGCGGTGTTCGGACATCAAAGGTGAATGATCGATCGGGACGGACGGTGACTCGGCAAGGAGTTGGTGTGCCGGTGATTATGTGTGCGGTTCGGGCGTTGAACTCCTGCGCACGAGTTAGCATATAACCGGCATGCAAGTTCCCTCATGCTCTCTGTCTGACCTTGCAAAAGTCCATCGACTTGACACCCTTGGAACCCAGAGCAGGACCGACGGGAGGACTGGGACTAGCCTGTCCAGCTCCCACAATCAACTTCACGATCTGGTCGACGCCTCCAGCACCTCGAGCCTTGGACATGACGGCGGTTATGTTTGAGATTGAGGAGTATCGTGATGCGACGATTTTAGTGGTGTTTTGCGAGCTGAAGAAATTCAAGAACCACTTCGAAAGGCGTTGGCGTTCTGATTGGCCCATAGCATGGGTCATGATGCCCCACCACCAGGTTGCCCCACTGGCCAGACTTTCTTTTCGTCAACTCTCAACTGCACTCAGCTCAGAAAAAAAACTTGAGAGTCGCATCCTACACCAACTCTTCCTTCTCTTCAAGCGGTTTTGCGCAACAACCTTGACGGCGCACAGCTCATCCAAGACAACTCGGGACTTTCACTCGATACTCAGCCGTCTTTTCTCCTACAAGCGAAAACTCGCCAACGACGATGCCTTCCACACACAACGTTGCGAAGCCATGGGACACCGGAGACATAGACAAGTGGCGAATCGAAGCCTTCACCCCCAAAGACAACCTCGGCGGTCCATTTGCTGAGGAGTCGAGTTTCCAAGTCTTGTTCCCACGTTACAGGGAAGAGGCGCTCAAGCAATCATGGCCTCTAATCACCCGAGCCCTTGAGAAGCTCGGTATCGCTTGTACCCTTGACTTAGTTGAAGGTGCCATGACGGTGAAGACAAGCTTGAAGACATTTGACCCCAGTTCCATCCTCAAAGCCAGAGACTTGATCAAATTGTTGGCAAGAAGTGTCCCTGCACCTCAAGCCTTGAAGATTCTTGAGGATGGTATTGCCTGCGACATTATCAAAATTCGTAACCTGGTAGGATCATCTCAGCGTTTCGTGAAACGACGTCAGCGTCTTCTTGGGCCTAATGGAACAACTCTCAAGTAAGACAGAATATGGAATCCTCATTGTTATCAAGTTTAGCTAATCACTATAAAAGGGCCCTTGAACTTTTGACGAAAACATATATTTTGGTTCATGGAAACACAGTTTCTGTTATGGGGCCGTACAAGGGACTGAAGGAGATTCGACGAGTTGTGGAGGATTGTATGGCCAACATTCACCCCATCTACCATATCAAGGAAGCCATGATAAAACAAGAGCTCGCAAAGGACCCCGAGCTTGCTAACGAGAGCTGGGATCGCTTCCTACCCAATTTCAAGAGAAAGACACTCAGCCAGAGACGTGTTCCTCACAAGGTCAACGACAAGGCGAAGAAGGTCTATACACCATTCCCTCCAGCTCCCGAGAAGAGCAAGGTCGACAAACAAATCGAGTCTGGCGAATACTTTTTGGGCAAGGTCGGCAAGGAGCGTGCTGCTCAGGAGGAGCGCAGGGAGAAGCAGAACAAGCGGAAGGAGGAGAAGGCCAAGGAGCGCGAGGCCGACTTTATTGCACCAGAGGAGAGTCGCCCCAAGAAGAAGCGCAAGAAGACGGAAGAGTAAACAAGGAGAGCTTCCGATACTGCATATTGCGTGGATGGGCAACTGGTGTGAGTTGCGCCAATCTCATGTACAAGCTCTCGAGGTGTATGATACCCTGAAAAATGACTTGGCGTTCTTATATCTATTTAAGGGTTAATAGCTGAGGAAAATTGCTTTCGACTAGTTATTTCTAATATTTATGTTAAGGCATTACATAAGATCTGTCAATCGTTCATTTACAACTTTGAGGGTGCGTCATTGCCGGAATCCCACTCAATTACCAGTTTTCCAAATTGCTTACCCTTGTCCATATCTTGGAAAAGGTCATCAATGCCCTGGATGTTGTCTAATCCCTTGACCGTCCTGCTGACGATAGGCCGGATTTTCTTATCGTTGACAAACGCCACCATATCCCGGAACTCCTTGCGAGATCCCATTGTGGATCCCTTCAACTCGATGTTCTGCAGATTCGCAGACATAAGCCAGTCCATCTTTGGAGAAACGGTCATGCCATACTGAACAATCACTCCACCGGCCTTGAGCAACCGCACGGTTCTGCTCACGATCTCGCCGCCTGCGCCGTCAATGACAGCATCGATATATGGCCGGTCAGCTGGCAGTTGTGCTCGAAGCTCTTTATCCCAGGCCTCATTCTTATAAACAACTCCGCCCTGTGCACCCATCTCCTTAGCCTTTTCGATCTTTGCTTCGTCACCAGACGTGACGAATACATTGCAGCCCTTTGCTACAGCGAACTGGAGCACTTGCAGCGCAACGCCGCCGCCGATACCTGTCAGAAGCACATTTGCGCCGGGGAAGGCAGCATTGCTCTTGGTGACTAGCGCGCGCCAGCCTGTAAGACCGACAAGAGGTAGAGCTGCGCCCTCGGCGGGTGTGAGGTGCTCGGGTGAGAGTTCAACCTCTTCTTCTGACACGACGATGTAGTCCTGGGCGGCTCCGACTTCGGTGAGCTTGGAGCCGCCAGTGACTGCGAACTTGCGGCTATCCTCTGGGGCGGCAGGATCTGAGTCCCAGCCGCGCATCGGTGTGAGAATGACAGGCTTGTTGAGTAGTTCCTGCCGGGTCACATTGGGTCCGAGAGCGACGACAGTACCATAGCCGTCTGCCAGCATGGGGTTGGTGAATGAGATGGCTGGGTAGAGATGGCGGCGCATGAAGAGATCACGGTGGTTGAGCGCAGCCGCCGAAAGGTTAACTAGAACCTCATTTGGGCCCGGTGTTGGTTTGGGCACTTCCTTGATTTGAAGTCTGTATACTGAATTAGTAACTGTGTTTGGTTTATAAGAGCAGTTGTTCTGACGGATAGTAAACCTTGCCAGGCTTTGCGCCTTCGATATGCTGTAAAGTGAGAGCCCGAGGCATAATTGTTGATGTGGAACTACCAATTGACTTGGAATTTGATATCATATGAGAAGAAAATTGCCGCTTGTGATGATTTTCCAAAGCTGCTTTGATGTTGGCTCTTGCGGAAGAGATGGTTAAAGCTATAAAGAGTTATGTAGGAGATAGCCATTGAATAGCCATGGCCCCGCAGCGTAGACCTCGGTTGTTGAGGCTAGCCATATGAATACGCGAGCGCGATGATGCAAGAGCTTGGAAATCATGATTTTGATTAATAATGTATAGTGTCTGGGTTAGTAGATCCATTTGCAATTTCCAAAACCACATTGTTCTTTTCTTGAGATACGGCTACTCTATCATTCTGGTGCGTGGTGAAACGTCATCCAAGTAAACAGAGTGCAAGTGGGGGACCATGAGTAGAAGCAACTGTTCAGTTACCAACGAAAGGAAAACTCTATGTAACAAATTAAATTTACATATATCTTTTGAACTTCTTAAGTTACTTGAGTCTTGAAATAACATATAGCATCCATGTCCAGCTTCACTTGCTTCTTATCATCGACAAACAACTTACCCTGTACGTGACCACATGGTGTAAATGTCGTATTGTACTGGCTAAATACAACCTAGCTACCATGAGGGAGATGAATAAATTAATACATATACTTTAGAAACATGCCCTGTTGTTATTTATTTCAGTAACGATACTTTTTCAATAGTTCGGATAGTCTAATTTGTCCATGAAATTGTGCCATCTCACACATAAAGAGGTGTTGTACTTTGACGCTGACCAACACTCCGAAAACCGGCGTTCCTGATAGATAGGAAGTAAATAGTCGTCATAATCATCAAACAAACAAACCTGCACCCTCAAACCGCTTAGATACCAGGAGAAATTCCAGATGGTCGCATTACTATCAGGCGCCGTGTATGGCGCCTCTACAATAGCAGGAGGCGCGTATTTGCCCTCAACAATCATCGACCAATTCAAGTTCCAGGATTGGCATCTGCTGCAAACCTCGCTTGGTGCCGTTGCAAGCAGCGTGTGAGTAACCTTTTGGCACATTCGACAACCAAACAATTGCTAATATATTTATAAAAAGCATTATATACAGAATTGCTGAGCATTTTGGCTACGTTAAGCTCAAGCCCAGAAGTTCGTCTCCAATCGGCTTATTTGGACAGTATGACGGCAACGTCATAGGCGGATTTCTGCTTGGAGCTGGTATGGCTCTTTCAGGATCTTGCCCTGGGACACTATTCGCACAAATTGGAGCTGGTCTACGGACTGGCTTCTACGCTCTTGGGGGAGCTGTCATTGGTGGTATCGCATATACTGGTTATGTCGCGCAGGCAGCCAAGGCTCAAAGGGAAAAGGCAGATGTGAAACCTGAGACAGTTACCCTTGACGAGAATCTCGGCCTTTCCAAAGACACAACTACTGCCATCTTCGAATCTGTCTGTTTTAATGCAATTGCTGCTTCAGTCGCATACACTGCTGGCTCGGACTGGTCGCTCTTCTCAGCAGGCAGTGGTCTTTTCATCGGATTTTCGCAGCTCTTTTCCATTCTCACCCGCCGCTCTATGTTGGGTATCTCAGGTTCTTATGAAGAATTTGGTAACCATTTCTGGTGGCTTACACGGGGTGATTCTTGGCCCAGTAGCCGACAGAACACATTGTTCGCTACGGGTATGGCAGCTGGTGCTTGGGCTCTCACCAAGATCTTCCCTTCTTTTGTACCCATCAATGTCGTGGAGGTTAACCCCTGGCTTGCCGGAATCGGAGGGTTTATGATGGTTGTGGGCTCAAGACTGGCAGGAGGGTGCACTTCTGGACATGGAGTTAGCGGCCTGTCTTTGATGTCGACGTCAAGTCTGGTCACAATGACTACTGCGTTTGCTGCGGGAAGTCTGGTTGCCCCTTTGGCACACTAGAAGAAATGTTGGAATAAATTTATGTAAATACAAAAGACTTGCTGTTAGTCCAATTCACCAACTACAAAAGAACCCAAAAGCCTACAACTAAACAGAGCTTTAGTTAGACACACCCCTGAGGTTCCGACAGTGGCCTATTTGTCCTGTTTACCACATCCTATTCTGGCAGTGACTTCAATCTCAATCTTCATATCATCCTTCATCAATGTGGACTGCACCATAGTTGCAGCGGGACGAACCTCCCCAAACCACTTCTTCAGTACTGGCCAAGTCTTGGGAAAGTCATCTCGATCAGGGAGAATGTAATTAACACGAACAATATCAGACACCGAAGCACCAGCAGACTCAAGAGCAGCTGCGATGTTAATCATGGTCTGGTCGGCCTGTTCAGTAACGTCGGCTGAAATCTTTCCGGTTGCATAATCATAGCTAACGCATGTTAACATGTCTTGCTTGTCATATAACAGAGGAGAAGTATGTAATCACCCAGTAGTACCACTGACGAAGACCCAGTCACCGGTCACGACAGCTCGTGAGTATCCAATTTGCTCTTCAAAGGCAGAGCCAGAACTGATGTTCTGACGGGAAGTCATTATAAAGTATATTCGATTTCGAGAGTTGTGTAGTCGAGAAGATGAGTTTTACAATGATGTAGATAAAAGAGAACGAAGAAGAGTAGATATAGGAAAAGTATTGTGATCGCTTGGTCGTTGTGAGTCACTTACACTATTCCCAATATCACCTCAACTGAGTGGAGTCACTCGGTAAAGCCTCACTATGAAGCAGAACCCAAAGATGTCGAACCGGACCAAAGAGATACATATACTTGCAATGTTTTGTTTCCTCGTGTTCATAGTTCACTTATTGAGCTTGTCTCAAAATAGTCCAATCATTGATTCGTGCAACCAGCTGGTATCTAATCGGTTTCATGATAATCGTGACGCTGGTTTATACGATAATATACATATTTTACACCATGCATACATATGCATCGCCCGTCTTAGCTGGTAAGTTCCTTGACCATCTTGGACAACTCCTTCTTGTCAACATCTTTACCCTCGAGAGCACCAGCCAATCGCTTCATGACATCTCCCATGATGGACTTGGCCTGAACACCAGCAGCCTTGGAAGCCTCAACAGCATCCTGTACCATGGCCTTGAGCTGAGCCTCAGTCAAGCTCTCAACGCCGCTGTTGGCAATGTACTCGTTCAGCACCTTGATCTGGTCCTCCTCCTTCTGAACAAGATCATCGCGGTTGGCGGCCTTGGCCTCGGCGGCGGCATCCTGAGAACCCTTTTGGATCTTGCGGATCAATGCGACGAGCTGAACGTCGGTCTTGATGGGGGTTGATGTCTTGGAAGCATTGAGGTTGGCGGACATGATAGCTCGGAGGACGGTCAGACGAGGAGTGTCCTTGGCGCGCATGGCAGTCTTGAGATCGGCCTTGAGCTTGGAGAGCAGAGGAGCGGGCGCATCTTCGGTAGATGTTGAGTAGAAACGGCAGACAGAGATTCGGTTGACGGGCTGTCGGATAGTGGACTGAGAGGTGCGCAGCGCCCGGAAAAGTTGCATAGAGTGTCTTGACGCCATCTTGGGAGTTTATACCGGAATAGCGGTTGAGATGTTGGAAGGCGTGCAGAGGCTGTTTGGTAATATACGGGTTGATCCGAAGAGCTGGAGCTGAAATCGGACGAGATGGGAGCTTAAAATTTCCCAACGGCTTATGGCCCCAATTAATGACTGTGATTGGCGGGAATGATGAGCTTCAGGGCATGTGCCAGTGCAGGACCCCAGACTGCTAGGGAGCCTTGGCTAAAATCCCCGAATCTGTGATCCGGCCCGGTTTCTGCCAAATCTGGGAGTGATTGAGTGCATGACAGGGCATGAATGGACTACCTGAGACGTTTTAATATATCCAAGGCCGTTGGCCGTATTCCCGGATGTTGAATGTAGATACCTAGGGGGCACAATTCCAAGCTGCATTGATTATCTTCAGATGAAGCTTTAAGCGATGTGTTTTTTGAAACATCTCGACAAGTAATATCAACCATACTCTGCAATTCGGTCACTATTACGTCTGCCTGCCTCTGGTCCAGGCAAAAGCTCCTCTCGCAAGAATAGCTTCTTTCTGTCTAACACGGCCTGAGATGACGCTAAATCACCTGATCGTTCTATAGCACACTGTACTTACTCGCCTATGCTTGAACAAGGATCGGGGATGGTCCCGTCGATATTACATTTCACTACAGCCCGCAGGGGTAACAAATGTGAATTTCCACTTTTTTTCTCGTAGCTACGTATCTTTCAATAAAGACTTCAAATATTTATAAGAATATAGTATAAAGGCATAAATAGATAACTACTATTATACAGGTATATTCTAAAGAGAGGAAATTTCTAATAGTATTATTATTATTTAAGAGAATATATGTGAAGATTTATTGATATCGATTTATATAGATAATCCACAGTGGCGATGTACTGACT